>CM035184.1:11021355-11048744 GCA_020233015.1 Callinectes sapidus
GTGAATTTAATCTAAATCATCATCCGAGTCACAATTAAGGCATGTATAAAATAAATCCCTGTCAGTATAATGCCTTTTGCTTTACAAAAATCAAGGCCCTGTATGGACAGATGCGAGCCATGATTGTCTAGTAACAAAAGAACTGGTATTTCTTTAGAGCATTTAGTGTGTTTGACAAAATGCTCTAAAAATTCCAGAAAATGTGACTCTTTCATCCATCCTGATTGGTTGGCAGATCCAGAACTACCAGGAGGAGCACATTTAAGGAAATGATCACGGAAATGCACTCTTGGGAAGATGAAAAAAGGTGGAACTACATTGCCAGTTGCTGAGACAGCAACAGCTATTGTTACAAGGCTTTCTCTTTCACCTGAGGTAATTTGGCACTGTGCCAATTTGCCCCATATTTATTGAGCCAACTTGCCCCAACCATACCATTTCCCATTCAGTATGATTTAAATACACAGTGAAACTTTCCATGGTCTGTTTGGGGGGTATATAATCCTTAAACCCTAACTTAAGTTATGGGTGTATTAAATTTTATTCATATACAACCAGGCGCATTTTAAAAGAAACAGACTAAGTGATTGATTATTTACCAAATGGCGTCAAAATCAAACTTTTCCTCGCTACAGGTAAATCGTGCGACCTCTCTCACTGGCTTCTTGTGGGTGAGTACGGAGGCGCGCTGTGAATGTGGTATCAATATCAACAGTATCTAGCAAATAATAGTGGAGTTATTTCAAATGTGCTAACTTACCCCTGTTGCCAACTTAACCCCGGTCTCCCCTACGTGGCAAGGCCATGCGAAAGATGGAATAAAGATATGTGACAAGGTTGTTGACGAAAGATGGAATAAGAGAGAGAAGGGAAGGTCGTTGAGTACGTGACAAGGTTGTACGTGGAATGATAGGGGTATGTGACGAAAGATGGAATAGGAGAGAAGAGGGGTATGTGACGAAAGATGGAATAGGAGAGAAGTGAAAATAAAGGGTATGTGGCAAGGTAATGCGAAAGATGGAATAAGGGTATATGACAAGGTTGTTGACGCAAGATGGAATAAGATAGAGAAGGGAAGATAAAGGGGTGCGTGGCAAGAAAGATGGAATAACGAAAGGTCATTGACCCAGTATGAAGGAAGGATAAAGCTGGGGATAAAGGAGGGAGGTGGGGACAGGTGTACTTACTTGGGGTAAAGCAGTTGAATGACCTCTGATCCAGTGGTAAAACAGCCAGAGGGAGCACCTGTTATTCCATGGAACACCCAACAACAACAACAACAACTGATTTGAGGTAAAGCAGTTGAATAACCTCTGATCCGATGGTAAAACAGAGAGGGGGAGCACGTGTTATTCCATCGAACACCCAACAACAACTGGTTGTTGGTACAAGGTGGGTGGATGGCTGGTGTGAGGAAAACCGTTACGGCGCCACGTGGACATGAAACATGGACATTGTGTGAAGTATGTGGCCAGTTCTACCACCCCCCCTCTCCCATGTGAGAAGTGTGAAGTGTATCTGTGTGAGAAATGTGGAACTATACAAGTTACGCACACATCACATGGGTCTGAATCCTTGTCAACAAGCGAATGGACCACACCACCGGGCAATGGTAAGTTTTCATCCATATTTAAAAGTGATATAAATAGTTGAAGTTGGAGTTGAAAGAATAGTAACAATACACTATGTTGACGGACATCGACGAGGTAACGAATGGAGACACCCGCAGCGGAGACAGAGGAGGAGGAGGAGGAGGAGGAGGTCCCAGTCGATTATTAAGATTACAGCGACCTCGTTCCCCAGACCCAGTTTCGAGTCCAGCGTCATTGGAAGATGGAGAACGGCGACGGGAGGTTGCAGTCGGTAAGGTTAATGACGAAGTTAAAAGAGATGATAGATATGAAATGTACATATAAGTAGGTAATGACAAAGTGGGAAAAAAAAAAAAAAAAAAAAAAAAAAAAAAAAAAAAAAAACAAAAAAAAAAAAACAAAAAAAAAAATATAATATATTATATATATATATATATATATATATATATATATATATATATATATAACTTTTTTACAGATGTGAGACGCGCTGAACCGGCTTCTACATCTCGGCCGGATCAAGTGGGATTCCCCGACCGCCGCCGCCGCCACCATCACCTTCTCCCGAACGCGTAGCGAGTCTAGTAGTATCACCCCCTGAACAACCCCAGTTACTTGAGGTCGTTGAAAATTTCATGAGGTGTTTCACCCACCAACATTATTCTGTTCCACCACACGTTAATGCTGACCCAATCATATTTCTCACTACGTTTAGGGAGTTCTTTATAAGGGAGATCAGAAATTATTTTCTGTCCCACAGTCAAAATTTCCCTTCATCACTAAAAGCATTTGCGCAGCTCCCCCTTACTCTTGTTAAATTTTCTCCCTTAGGTGAGGACACTGTACGTCAAATACATATTGAATTTCGCTCTCGTAAGATCAAGTTGCATGAGGTGGAAGAACTGGTTGACCGCTGGATTGAGCAGTTAAATAGAAGGTTGGAAGGACTCACTAGTGAGGTGGAGGGGTCTGGCTTTATCATTTCGTAAGTAAATGGTTTCTGTACCAATTATTGTGCGTCTGTGACTTTAAATGGGATAAGAAGCTATGTACCCTATCCTCGTGGTTTGGGGGGAAAACACGAAATCTTTATTAACCCCAACGGCATGCAGGCGTCATGTGTAATCCAGTGTATTGCTGTTTACCAGCTCCATCGTCGGGGTAAGGCATGAAAGAATTTTCAGTAAAGAGTGAAAAGCCATGCAGGATGTGAGGGATGGGTCAAGACCGATGGTGTAAAGTTACCAGTGAGCTGGGAGAGTTTAGCCCAGTTAGAAAGACTGAATGACGTGTCGTTGCAAGTTTACACACTCTACAAAAACGGGGGCGGTATCATCTTTCTCTGTCTCGGAAGGGAAGCAGCAGGTTTGCTTCGGTCATCCCCTGCTATTCCTGGAGGGAAAAAATATGGCTCTCATAAAATATGTGGAACATTTTTATAATAAACTGTCCCGGAGTGTCCTCTCTCCCGACCATCATTTCTGTGACATATGCTTGAGCAGCTTACTATCAACCGTTTACCTTCGAGAACATGTCTCGGTGTGACTTCAAGCAGATGCTCTTGTTTCCGGAGGAGCACGAGAAATTAAAATTTATGAATTACACTTATACCTACTCCCCCTCGCACCTATGTTTCTTTCATTTTGAGACCATGAATACACAGTGTGAGAAGGGTATGGTAGTGATGGAAGAACGAGCCTTAGATTGCGCCTTCATTATTACTGACCGACAGGGAAACATGGTGAAGAAGAGGAGTTTTATGGGTCCTGATGCCGTAGATAATTTCTTAGCTAGTTTGGCGGAGGCTTGGCAAGACATTAAGAAAGCAGTTTGGGTCTGTCCCATACACATGACTAATAAGATAAGATAAGAAAAGATAAGATAACTTTATTGTCATATTGAATACATAGAAGACCGCATGAAATTCCTTCTGGTATAGAGCTCATCCATATGATACTCTAGAGAACTGGATAAAATAAAAATTAAAAAACAGTCACCTACCACATATACCCTGTGTTGAAATTATTTACTAATGAGGATGAAGTACGTTTCCAAAGCCAGTGACAATGCGAGCTTTGTTTTCGTCCCTTTGATGATAAGCATCCAGCTCACCGCCATCACACCCACAGTCTATCCTGGCATAATTACGTAAGTGTTTGCTGCAGTCGCTGTAATTTGCAGTGTCATAACATGACACTATTTGATCACTTTGGCCCACAATATGAGTTTTGACGTCACGATCATTTTAAAGGAAGTCAACTATCCCAACAGTAAAGTTAATATTCTTTCCAAATCACCCACGCAATTATTCAGAGTAAGAATCGGGGACCTGAAATTCCAAGATAATCTAAGTATTATGGGTGATAGCTTGAAAAAGTTGGCCGAGAGTCACGTGACGGGCGGTTACCCCACTCGATACGCACATGAGATGCTTAGTTATCTTCCCCACGACGTGAGAGAGCGCTTTTGTACTCAGAAACAGGTCTTGTGTTACGAATACATGACTCATTTGACCTGTTTAATTAAAGGAAGAGAGATTACCACCGCGCGAAGCGTTCTACAACTCGCTCCAGCAGCGCGAATTATCACCGGAGGAGTATCGAAACGCCCAAAGCGTTTGGGAGATGACATCGTGTCGTACTTTGGGTGATTACGTCAAATTGTACTGTGAAATAGACTTATAGGGCTTATTAGCGGGTGTATATGAAATACCGATCAACTATGCAGGAACTCTATGGTTTAGACGTCTCCCACTCTGTTTCGTTGTCCGCGTATGAGTATGACGCCTTTTTAAAAATAACGGCTGTTGAACTTGACTCGCTCTACACTCCACAGATGTATCATCTCATTAAAAGAAACATCCGAGGGGGATTCGTGACCTGCGTGAAGCTATTCGTGTAGGCGAACCACGCGGGTGATGGGCAGGCTAGGAGATATGTCTTCTACTTAGATTTTAATTCATTGTATGCGAGTGTGATGTGTTCGCCCTTGCCGGAGGGTGATATCAAGAAACTCACGGACCTGGAAATGGATGAGATTTTAGAGGTGGGCATCATGAACCATGCCACCGATGGTAGCATTGGTTACTGGCTTCACCTGCATGGATACGCGTCAGATTGCCAATGATGTCGCTCGAGCTACAGATGAATTTCCTCTGGCCCTCACCCACATGAATATTACAGAAGACATCATCCCTCCTCACAGCCGGCGGTTATTAACGGAAGGTCACCGTATTCCCGCCATAAATTAGTGGCCTCTCACCTGGGCCTGAAGGACCATTCGATCAGTCTAGATTTTACTCCAGCTTTTATTGTCTCTGGGTCTTGAAATCCAGTGTATCCATGGGATATATAACTACCGTCAGTCCGCTTATCTTAGCCCTTTATCGAGAGAAATTTCAAAATGCGTCGGCAAGAGTCCTGTAAAATTAGGAATAAAATTTTCAAGTTGATGTCGAACGCGGTGTATAGACGATCAGTGCTTTCGGAGGTGAGATATGGAATGCAGCAGAAATATGTCACCCAAAAGAACCCTTTTTGAAATGCGTGGCCAGACCAACATTTACAGTAGCGTATCCCTTAGGACCTTAGCGAGTTATCTGTATAAATGATAAAAAGAGCATGAAGATAAAACAACCCAACTACCTGGGCTTCTAGATCTTTCAGCTGGCTAAAAAAGCCATGTACTCGTTTTGGTATATAGTGATCAAAGTTAACTACGGCGAGCGAGCCCAGCTATCCTACGAGGACACGGACAGTTTTATTTTTTCTTTGGATATTCAGCACAGTTTGAATGATGAGCTGCAACGTGGTGCAGTCGCACCCTACCTTGACATGAGCAATATCCTGCCGGACCTCCCTTGCTTTAGTAGTGAAAGGAAAGGTCAGTTAGGCCTGTTGAAACCTGAGACATGGGTTCGCCTGACATGTATCTAAGAAGTGGTCATTTTAAAATCTAAGATGTACTCAGTACTTATGGCGGACGAGATTCGCATGTCACTCAGTAAAATCATTCCTAGTTTCCACCAAAAGCTGATAACCCACCAAACCGTCAAGGATATGTTATGCAACGTCACTGCTAGGCACGTTGAGTGTTTTAACCTTCGCAATATCAAAGGACAGATGTGCACTACACAACTCATGAAAAAAACCCTTTCGCGTTCCGATGACAAACAACCCTTTCGCGTTTTGATGACAAACGCTATTATGTTATCATAATGCCACACGTGCCTGTCATCATCCAGACAATATGAAAGACATGGAGGAGGAGGAGGAGGAGGTATGGGAAGAGGAGCCGGCGTGGGAAGAGGGAGAGGAGGAGGAGGAGGAGGAGAAGGAGGATGAGGATGAGGATGAGGAGGAGGAGGAGGAGGAGGAGAAGGAGGAGGAGGATGAGGAGGAGGAGGAGGAGGAGGGAGAAGTGATAGACCCATCTAGTGAGGTAAAAAGAGCCTTATGGCGGGAAAGACAAGGATTGACTAGTCGTATTTTTCTGGCGGAGGCAGAAGGGGGTCAAAGCCACCGTGGTACAGTGGAACCGCTTGCGCTCAGGGGGCCTTAGGATCCCCGAACGCATAGATTCGAATACTGACTACGGTCTGAGTGGAAATTGGGCGTCCACTCGGGGTAACGGCCCTCTAGTGGGTGGGCTTTCAGATAGGAGGTCTCCATTAGGTGGTCTCCTTTAGCCCATAAATTCCCATGAAAATGCTCACTTTGTATAGATAAAAAAAAAAAAAAAAAAAAGCTTATCAACGACATTTCAGGCAGGTACCTTGCAACCTCCCCAGCCACCCACCCGTCTTCCAGACCATAGGAACAGAGAGCGGGTTGATGTTGGAAAAGAGATTAGGTATGACAAAGGGAATGCTAATAAGAGGGTTTGTAGGTAAAGGACATGTCATAATAATAATAATAAGAGTACAGTACATGTATAGTGACAGGTCTGAAATTGATGTGTAGTGACAGTTCTGAAATTGATGTAAATACATATTATAAATTAATACTATATCTCATCGACTTATTGTTTTAGTCATCCTCACCCACCAACATGGATAAGACATTCGATGAGTCGTTACTAAATATCTTTCGTCAACTGGCCCGCATCATTATAGCTGGTTATGCCAATTCTGGAAAAAAACACATTTTTGTTCTAAACTGGTGGAAAAATACAAAGCTGTGTTTAGGAAGATTATCATCTGTGGGGCGAAAATCCATCCTTTGCAAACTAAGGAGAAGCTGAAAGAGAAACTAGAAATATATGAGGAAATAATTGACTTTCCCGAAGATGTCTCGCCATATACTGATCCACGCACCCAGACCTTTTTAATTTTAGAAGATAATTTTCTGTCGTCGGCCAATAACGAAACGGTAGTAAACAGTTTCATTAAGGGAAGACACAACCACCTCTCGGTGATTCTTGTTACGCAAAATATTTTTTTCCCGGGCAAGTACTCAAGAACCATCGCGTTAAACACCCCATACTTTTTATCATGAAAAACAGAGATATATTCCAGATGCAGTGTTTAGGCAGGCAACTGTTTGGGCGGGAAGAGGCGAAAAAGTTTGTTGGCGTTTATAAAAATGCGGTGTTGAAAGGAATCCATGGCTATCTGCTCTATGACTTAGCTCCGGACACACCGGAAGAATTACAGTTACGTAGTAATATTGCGGGAGAGTCACCTTCTGAAAAAGTATTTCTCTTATGAATGCCCTCCTCAGAGATCTCAGATGACATTAGTAATCCTGCCAGCTTGGGAAGCATCAGTCACCTGTACCAGGAAGCCAAGAAACGGAATAAAAAGATAACTTTGCGCGATGTGAAACAGTTTCTTCAGCAAAGTCGCACCTACACCCTCTATAAGCCGAGAAAGCCAAATAAAATTTCCTCGTCGGAAATGGCTCCCAAACTCCATGTCATCATGACGTGCGACCTGGGGGAGCTTTCCATCCTCCAAAGACACAATGGAGGGGTGAAATACATTCTGTTTTGTTTGGACGTTTTCAGTAGGTATCTACAGGTAGCACCCCCTGACCAGTAAATCCGTCATCAGCACACTAACGGCTCTGCAAAGAATTCTAAAGTCAGAAAAGTCTAAGGGAGTATAACATCTCTTTACAGACTTAGGCACTGAGTTTTACAATCGGAGAGTGCAGGATTTTCTCTTCGAAAAACGTGTTGCTGTACTTCAATTACTCTCGGGAGAATAAAGCGAGCTTGGCAGAAATAGTCATTCGAACCATTAAATCCAAAATCTACAAATATCTAACACTAAATAATATATTAACTTACATAAGATACTCCCGACGCTAGTGGAAACGTAGAATCATACCCCGCATCGCGGCTTGGGTAGAGAACAAACCCCTGCTCGAGTTCATGATTGGCGTGAACTGTCTCTTATCAAAAATCAATTTAAATCCATGTATAAAAATCATCCCGCAAGAAAGAAAAGGGTCAGTATCGATCTAACAGTGGCCGATATAGTACATTTGCAAACGATCTCCCACACGCAATATCAGTTCAGTAAAGCTTACCGTGTCCAAAACACCGAAGAATTATTCGAATTATTCATGTGACACAGATAATTCCCATTTATTACCTGGAGGATTTAGCGGGCGAGGAAGTGAGGAGCGGTTATTACCGTGAGGAACTTGTTAAGACATATCGTCCTGAGAATGTTCAAGTCGATGTTTTACGTACTAGGATAAAAAAAATTATACCGAAGGAAGAGGCAATATTTGGTCCACTGGCGAGGTTATCCTGCCAAATCCGATTCTTGGATAAGCAAAGCCGATTTACTAAGAAATGACGAAAGACCCCTTGATACTTCGAAATAAGGATTTAACATTTTTCTCACCAATGTATCACCGCAACTGAGAAAAAGAAGTGATCCAAGGACTCAAAAGACATTTTTACGGTATTGCTACCCTTAGCGGCTAGTGTAATTACCAGTTTACTTAAAAAATGAGTGAGTTCTGCTTCGTGCCTGTTTCGATAGCACAAAAATACATGTTTCCAACCACCGCATATGTTACTACCTCTGTAGCTGCCACCACCGCCACCACCACCACCATCTCACCCGACATAACCGTCACCACACGGCGCGTGGCAGGGAATTCGCCTCGTGGAAGTACATAGTCCTTCGCTAAACGAGGTGAATCGCTTCACTGTAGCCCCTGCTCACCGTGAGTATGGAATATCTCTCGTTAAAATGCTGGATGGTAAACCTCATGTTGCATAGGATGAACAGGGAAACTTCTTTCCCCCCTTTTCCGGGTTGACCGTGACAGAGCATATTAATACGTTAGCCAGTGATAAGAGTAAATTCCCAAAGACCCAAAAGCTTCTGGTGGCTATGTTATTTCACCTGGCTTGACTCGATCCTCAGGTCATCAGAAATACTCGAGAAAAAAAACTGGTGGGTGGATCGTGGTTAGCCTACTGATCACACACACACACACACACACACACACACACACACACACACACACACACACAAAAAAAAAAAAAAAAAACCCGCGGGCGGTCAGCGGAAAAGTAACCTAAGGATATCTCCCCTTAGCGGCGTCTGGCTTCTCTTATGGGAGGGCAGGTGCCGGTCCAGCCGCTACCCCGGAATGCGCAGCCGGTAACACGGGGCGCAGGTTACATAACCACCACACTTAGCGGTGTCTGGCATCTCTCAGCGGAAGCAGGTGCTAATCAAACCACTTCCTACTTAGGTCATGATCACCAGTTCTGTTTCATAAAGGCAAGCAACCTACACGCCTCTGATACGTTCTTGTCATGGATCTCCAAACACTCACAGGAAGACTCTGCGGTAAGCAATTGACCAGTCGTGGAAATTGCCTGATATACGCGATCAATTCTTTGGGATATGACGCTTTCGGCCTCGTGAAAGACTTGCATCATGTCTACTCCCATGAAACTGCATACAGCCGCCGAAGGCGTCTTTATAACCTTTCCCGAGCCGTGATGAGCAGGAGAGACGCCCCAGGAACCTTGATTGTACAAGCACCGCTGGAAGAAGAAGACATACCTCATTGGCTGTGTGACGCAGTTCGGTTGGAGCGAGTCCGTGGAAAATAATCATCATGCCAGGGAAGCTGTGAACTACTCAAGCGATGAACACTACGTCGCAGGTCTGAGAGCAGATACGTACCAAGCTCAACGGCCGGCAACATTTCAAGACCCGTCTCAGGAAGATCGCTACTCTGGTCATGTAACATTACGACTATTTAACTAATTTAGGAAACCGTGACGTGTATCCCGATAATACCTGGTCAGTTCGAAAACAGACTGAATCCCCCATTTAAATTAGTTTCTAACAAAGATTACGAGGTGGCCTTAATCAACTGTTTATATCCCAAGACTTTCTACAGCCTCCCCAAACAGGATTTTTCAGCCCTGATAGAGGTGTGGGCCACCGCCCACGCCGCCCCCGAGCATTCGTATCTTCTATACACCTTCTTATCTCAGACTAACATTGAAGCCGGTGATGTGCGGTACATGATTCATACTATTAACGAGTAATTGACCATTGGCCTCCAAAATCATCTGAAGAGTCAATATCACCGGTGTTTCAAGGGCGGTAGCTTGTTTCGATATAATAAGGACTTAAGCCGAGCGGATTTGGGCGTACATATACATAGGTCTTTGCTCGAGTGATGGACACTTTTGCAAGTTGTCCCTTAGATTCGGATTCCGCATGGCTCATTGTATGGGCTTTGATTTTCCGGGTGAGTATCCAATCTATGACGCCGTAATCCCGTTTACTGAGAATACAGTCACCTATATTCCAGCCCCCTTTCCCCCACGTCAAGACAGGAGAATTGATTTTGCCTTATTCTACTCTGATGGTGTAACGCCTACCTTGTACGGTGGGTAAATGGTAAATCTCAGTAGCTATGGAAACAGCGGGAGACAGGGATCTCAAGCAAATGACTTATAAGTCTTTCAATAAGACTCACTTAGATACTATTTCCATACAAGTTACGAATCAGAAGGGACGGGCTATCAACTGTGGTTGGGGGAAGGCTATGGTGATATTACTTCATATTCGATCTAAATAAAATAAATAGATACTACATCTGAGGGTGGCGGGGTGTTATTCACTCCGCGACCGTCATGCGAGCGACATTCCATCCTCCCGCCCACCATGAATCTCATACTCTCCTTTTGGAGAGACGGACACGAGGGGGTGGATTAGATGATATAAGAATTTTTCTACCTCCTTCCGTGCCAAGTAGGCGGAAAGGAGGCGGTATTCTCACTGTGCTGAGCGGTCTGGCCAAGAAAGCAGTACCTTTTCTCCTCCGCAATGTAGCTCCCGAGGCCATACTAATGGGAAAAGACGTCCTGGGAGATGTTCTAGAAGGACGCCGATTTCGCAAATCGGTAAAGCACAGAGGCGTGGCGGCGTTTAAGGGCGTAGAACAAAGGCTTACCCGCGGCGGTCGTGTCAAGAAAAAAAAATCTACACACACACACAAAAAAAAAAAAAAAAAAAACGGACCTAAGCGCCGCCAAGTAGCTAAGTATTGTTATAAAAGCGATATATTCGACATGAAAGCGTTAGCATAACCATATATATGGCGGGACGCAGACTCACTGTACAAGGCTTGGGGGCCACGACCCCTTTACGACAATATGCAGCCGCTGTATCCAGGTTTCCCCGCGTGTTGCGTCCGAGAGCCATTGAAAGCTCGATTGCTTCTAGTAAAAAAGCTCGATTTATTACCTGATAATATAGAGGGACCCAATAATGCCCTTACTGATAACCATATCGAATTTAGAATTTCCGGTGTCACGGGACAATTCTTAGATCTGAGTAGCCGTACCATAGACTTAAGGGGCCCCTAGACGTTCAATATTATTGTGCAATATTTTGGTTTGTGCAATATAATTGATCGTGTGTGGGCAATATTGAAAGGTTGTGCAATATATTGTGTTATTTAAAAAAAAAAACTTGAAAATATATTGCGCAAATGGGATAATATTGTGTCTTATGTTGGCTATATTGCGCAATATCGCCTCCAAACGGTACAATCTTTTGCACAAACCAAAATATTGTACAATAATATTGACCGTCTAGGGGCCACTGTCAAAATATTGTGCAACCCACATTGCGCAATAAAATTGAACGTCTAGGGGACGCTTAAAGTGCGCGGATGACATCATATTATGGTGTTGGCTAACGGTTTGAGTAACACAATTTTAAAAACTGCACTTGCTATTTCAATGAGCAGATGGTGGAGTCAAATGCTTTATTTAACTATCATTCGTTTGTTAAAATGGTGACCACCATTCCTCAAGAGAAACTCGATTCTATCGGTCGTGTTGGTGCATTTTTTTTGCGATTATCACAGTGAAAAAGGTATTGTGGATACGTACGACGCTTAGTATTTCACTTCGGCTGATAAACGAGATAAAGTGATGCTCTCTAACCTTAAAGAACATGGTCTCAGTATGATGGCCCCCTTGTTACTGGATATAGCGAGTCTGGACGCCTAACTTCTTGATGATACCGATGTGAGTGTTTGGCTGGAATTATCTAACAAATCGTGGATTCTAAACACTCATCAAGACGGTAACTCTTTCAAATTTATCCTCGGTTCGGAAAAGTGGACCGAGTCGTGCCTCACGTCCTCACGGCATTGGAATCCCTCAATTTGTCCTTGGCGAGAAAAGCACTCCAGTATACGTACAATCGCTCCCTGTACAAAACTTATGTCTTACGTATCAATCAAACCAGTCTGCTAGCTGAGCTGCTTTTCTCCAGTATAATTCCCCCAAATTTACAGATGCTCATCGTCAACATGGACAGCTTGTCGGGAGCATACAACAAGAATGGTCTTTATTTCACCCTTGTTAATTCGTCTGAAGTCAATATTACTATCAACGGCTCCAGTGTGTATCATATACACAGCAATTTTCCCCATCACGTGTCTCAACTATTTTAAGCCTTGGGTTTGGAAACGAATAATAACCACTCTCTTTCTGCTTTTGCCGGGGGTCGTACGATTTGTGCCTTTAATTTTGTGACGGAGGACTTGGACAACGGAATTCCACTCAATAAAACCGGGAATATGCGTGTGCAGCTCATATTTAACCAAGAACAAAACCGCAAATTGGTCATTATCTTTTTTGCCGACACCACAGGCGTAATTGAAAAAGACGCTCATCGCCAAGTGACGTGTCAGGTCCGTGCGTAAAATAATCATGAACGCCTTAGAAATTGAAAAACTCTTAACCCGGGTAATGAGTGAAAGGGCAATTTTCTGAGGTGCTCATCCTCAATCCTACATTAGTAGTTTGCTGAAACAGTCCCACCAGCAAATAAAACCAGTGGTTTTTATTCTCAATACTTTGAGTGGGGAAGGCACAAGTAATCACCTGGGTCACTGGATCGCTATATACCTTAATTATCAAACCTTAACCTTATGTTATTACGATAGTTATAATTTATCGCACATGGTAAATTCTTTGGCTTTACATGCGTTTATTCAAACGCACACGCACATCACGGTTTCACGCCTGCCTTACCGACTACAGGGAACGCATTCCGTGGTTTGCGATATATATATATATATATATATATATATATATATATATATATATATATATATATATATATATATATATATATATATATATACACCATGTATTTCTGCTATCTGGTCAGTCATCAATCCCTTAAGAGTGCCATGCAGTGTCTGCATGCCATTTTCAAGAAAGGGCAACACACCTATAATTGTAGCGCCCAGATAGGTAGGAATTCATTGTATATATTTATGTAGATATTATCTGATGCAACATCCCCATGAGATGGTACAATACTTCAGAAATGCTTATTCTGCTTTTCCTTCTACAAGGAGTTGAAGGTGACGATATATATTTCTTGGCATTTCCATTGTTAATGTGTTCATAGGATGTTTCATTGTGAAAGTAATGATATCAACTCTCTTGGTAGGATGTTGTTTATAAGACATCGTTGTAAGGGAGAGAATAAATTGTTTGAAGAACTAAGGGCATCAGGCACACACATACACCCGATCACATGACCCACGCCCTATGTCAGCACTATCCGAGGCGTGGGACGAGGCGGCCTCGCCAGCGGGCAGAAGGAAGACAGCCGGCTCGTGTGGTGGTTGAGGGAACGAACTGTGTGTGCCCCGAAGGTGTGTGCCCTGAACGTATGTTCTCGAGACTCTGAAGTGTTCTTTAAGTTATCTCCCAAGAGACAGACTAAACACTTCTCCGAGAAAGACAGTGACATTACGTTCTAACCGTGTGTCTTCTCAGACCCGGGTTTGGAAGGAAACTCAGATTATAAAAGTTAATATATTAGG
This sequence comes from Callinectes sapidus, assembly GCA_020233015.1. Classification (NCBI taxonomy): domain Eukaryota; kingdom Metazoa; phylum Arthropoda; class Malacostraca; order Decapoda; family Portunidae; genus Callinectes; species Callinectes sapidus. Next base: position 11,035,298 of record CM035184.1, read on the forward strand.
GGTGATATTTAATATCACCCCTAATATATTAACTTTTATAATCTGAGTTTCCTTCCAAACCCGGGTCTGAGAAGTATAATATAATATATTAACCAGTTGACCGCTCGCCACAAGTTTCAGATCCACTTAAACAACTTATGTTGGTGAAGCTACCTCTAGCCAACATAAAATGGTGAAACAGCGTGGGATGAACCACTGAAAACATCAAAAACCCAGGAAACTCAGAGAAAAAATTAAACATTGTGAAACAAGCTAGTGAGCGAACACAAACGAGAAAGAGAAGAGTGAGATGCGAGTGACCTTGCACTGGAAGACCAAATCGCTGATACGACTCAAATTTGTTGTGACTTAGCGCTGGCTGCTGCTTCTCTCTGTCTCATCGCTCTAAAGACACTCCTGCATAAGGCTTGTTTTGCAGCACTCACGGTACTTTGAAACCACACACACACACACACACACGCACCACCACCACCACTTCAGCTATACTTGCCGGTGGCTGGGTAACAAAACTACTCAGCCTGAATACGTACATCTATTTACACCAAAACCTCGGTGTATTGGAAGGGCGTGGTCGTCGTCGGCTGGGGCCAAGGATATTATAGAATCCTTGGCTAGGACGCATTGAGCGTGATACTTTGGTCCGGGCGTAGGAATCGCGGAGCTGACCCTTGAACTCCGCGCGCGCCTGTGTGTAAGCTGCACCACCCCCTAGTTCCCGCCACCCTCTCAAGGACGAGTGAGGGTGACATAAGCTGATTTGACGCCTGCTGTTACCGAAGAGGAGTGCATAGCAACCTTAGGTATAGGTGAGAAAACAACAGAGTAGCTGACACTGCATGAATACTTAAGTAATTACAGTACATCACTTGTTGACATAATTATTGGTGATGAAATATTACTGAGCCGTCACATTTTCTGGCATTAAGACTAATGTGATTTGAGCCTTTAAATCTAGTAGTGTAATTTGTATCTCTCTGTTATGTTATATGTTTTCATCTATATTTATCTATATCAAATACAACTATAACAATAATGTTATTTGTGTGTATCTTAATGTATTTCTCTTTTCTTTAATTTTCTTCGAGGCGTCAGAAATGATCTTAAACTAGCCTGAAGTACGAAAAGATGAAACTGATGCATACTTAACAATAATCATCATCATCATCATAATAATAATAATAATAATAATAATAATAATAATAATAATAATAATAATAAATCAAAGAAATAAATGAGTAACAATTCATGGCCAAGCGTGAAAAGAAAATAAATTTGCTGTGTGAGGAATTTCAGAAATTGAGAAGTGAGAAACTAGTGGAAGCTGAAAAGTCTGACAGTGAGGAAGCTGAACACCAGTCTGGAGATTCTACCTCCAGTGATAGCGATGATCTCCGTCGTTTGAGAAGTGGTAGTCGCCACCCTAGAGTTCCTCCTCCTTGTAGCATTGTTTCCACTCCGTCTCTAGTTAATCCCTCCAACATGTCTCAAAATAACCCTGCACCATGTAGTGACATACTAGACGCGGCAAACCGTTGCCGCCAGCGGCAGCGGCGAAAAAAAAAAAAAAAAAAACAGCATGTGTAATCCTATGGGACGTGACATACTAGAGAAACCGACGTCGCGCGCGGTCGCGGTTGCCGCTGTCTGATTTATTTCTGCCGCACATGTTGGCGGGAAAAATCAAAACCGCGACCGCGCGCGGTCGCGGTATTCAGAGTCAACACATGTTAAGCTATGGCTACTGACATACCATGCCGCGTGCGGCGGCGGGAAAACACTAATCTTCTCTGGTATATATATATATATATATATATATATATATATATATATATATATATATATATATATATTTCTACTAATGTAAGTATGTTGAAAATTCCAAAGTTGGCATCCCTGCCTGTAATAACTTTGATCTGCAGTAGCTTAAAAGCATTCATCAGGTGCATTTCGTTGATCGCTCACACTCCTGTTTGTTTTTGAGAAATAATATACAGATATCAATTGTGAACTTTTTGAATATGTCTGCGGAAGTGATTATTTCTATGGTAGAGCAACAGCCTGCTATCTGGGACAAGGGTTGTGAGCAGTGTAAAGATAGAATGGCACAAAGTTGCAATTTTAACGAAATTAGCCACATCCATCCTACGCTGATCTCCGAACAACACTGAGAGATAATCGCACTGGAGGTCGGTTTGCCGCTCATAGTATGTCAGGTTCAAACTTTCGCGGTTATACTGCCAACTGTAGCTGAGGTAAGGGCCTTCTCTAGAACAGATTCAGAATACTCTGCTAGAGAATACATTTCGCAGTGTGAGGATGTTATGGCAAACTCCTACGTGACAGACAGTGCAGACAAAATCTCTTTCCTGCGATCGCGCCTACAGCCTGGGTCGCGAGCTGCACAGTTGATGCGTGCAAGCGCCTTCCCTGAACCCTTGGAAAACAAAGATTATGAACTGTTCAAAACCAACTTTCTTGAAGCCTTTGGCTCTAATTTAAGTCACAGTCTAGTGAAGGGCATCAGTAATGGTATGCAGACTTTCCTGAAAAATGCTGCTTCTCTGGATTACTTGGAGGCTCAAGTAGAAGCAAATCAAATATCTGCAGATTTTACCCTTTACCTAAGAAATAATGGATGGATTAATGGGGATAACATTTCCCTGAAAAACCATCAAAAGTTCATGGAATTCATCTTTTACGTAGGATTACTCAAGGAGAAGTATCACAGGAATACTTTGTCTCTAGAGTATAAGCCTACGGAAAGGTTGCATGAATTTTCCATGAGGCTGAAAACAAAAATTGAGAAGGGCGGTGAGGACCGCATGGCTGCCTTAGGAGTAGCAGCCGCTCAATAGGCCTTGGCGGCTCAAATGGTTGCCGCGACGGACCCGCTAGCTTCATACGCTGAGATAGCAGCGGCGGGCAAACCAAAAGTCCTCTGTAGTTATTGCCATCGACAAGGACACTCTACATCCAAGTGTTATAAGAAAAGGAGGGACAAGCGACCAGGAACAGCTACTGGAGGACAGGCGAGTTCTCACTATAAACCTCAAAAGGATCCTCCACATACTAGGGAGTCAGCAGCATCACGCCAAACACCCGGTACTGTCAGGAGCGATGCTGACAAGAGTACCAACGCTTATTGCTTGATCCACGAGAGTTGGGGACACTCGACTGAAGAGTGCCACAGAGTAGTCAAATTAAAAGCTGCAATGAGGCAAGAACGGAGTTCTGGAGCGGCGGGAAGACAGTCGGGGGAAGCCGCGCGCCCCGCAAGAAACAAAAAAGGGTAGAAGTTGGAGAAAGTAACCGGGCTGCTCCGGCGACCGATGACCGTGGTGTTCACGCATCTTTAGTGGCCGCTTGCAGTCAACCTATCATAATGGCTTTACCAACTACATTAGGGCCTGTGCGCGCATCTTTCGCTGTGGACACTGGCGCTGCTGTTAATGTGCTGTCTGAAAAGACGTATCGAGCACTGAAGCGCGTGTCTCGTGGCGGTCGATATCGCCTCAAGCCAAATGACCTTAACCTAAAGGGAATTACTAACGACCCACTGGAAATACTGGGAATCGTTTGCCTCCCTGTTAACTTAGGTAAAGGTACTGCTACTATGCGTTTGGACTTTTACGTAGTGTCAAACTTTGGGCTACCTTCGGATGGTCTTCTAGGTTTGTCAGCTATGAAGTCTGAGCGGATGATAGTAATTCCAGATAGTAATGTAGTTAGGTAACAAGGGAAAAGCTTTTTGGCTATGGGTTCTCCCAGGAGCCTCCCTTCCTCAGATGGCGAGATTGTTCCTACCCAAACCGTACCTACAGTTCGGGATTTCCCCGCTGAACAGGGTCAGAGAACGCTTACCAACTCTAGAAGTAAATCTCGCGATGAGGTTGTCGAAAGACACCTAGATTCGTCAGGTACTTCTGAGCAATCATTGGATCAAGGGAAGTGGACAGTTGTTAAAGCTACGGTAATTGGAAGTCATGCCATTCCAGACCGTACAACTATGCATGTCCCCGTGTCCGTCCAAAACGCACGGGTAGGCTGTGACATTTGTATAGAGAGTTCTAGCCAAATGCAAAGACTCGCAGTGGAACCTACACTTTGTACAGTGCGGGAGGGACATTCAACAAACGCCCTTGTGGTAAACACCATGGGTGGATCAATTAAACTCAGGCAAGGAGTTTTCTTGAGCGAAGCGTTAGCTTATGATGGGCAGGTAGTGTCTGAGCCCTTGGACTTACCTGCTCCCAGCGCTACTTCTGTATGTGCATCAGTCCGAAAGGATTCAGCGGTACAGTCGCAAATGCTCGAGAGCCTTGTAACGGTAACGGACTATCCCAAGGATTCTCTAATAAGGATAGCAAGCCGTGAATTATACCTTGGAGGAAAGATCAAGGCGCCACAGTGGCCACTGACGGAGGCTAAAGATAGAGAATGGAACCCATTTTCTGTTTCACAAGGGATGGCTATATTGTTTTGCTTCATTTTTCGCCCTCCTTTTCTTATATTAGTCGTATTCATTCATAGTCGTACTCATTCATAGGTACATTGATACATATACATATATATTAATATATTTTATTGTGTAATATCGGTTACATAAAGTCAATAGCCATAATGACTAGATTCATTCTGAAACTGTAAACAGAATCTTAATGCCTCCTAAGCATTGAATTTCATACTTGTAATGTTATGACAAGAATAATCATTGCATTCACATAACAAAATTATTGATAGAACACACACACACACACACACACACACACACACTATTGAAGACCCTGCACAACTAAGAGTGTGTGTCGGGGCGCGCGTCTATGGCCCAGTGGCCCTGCAGCTCCGGCCTCGTCGCCTGCCCTGGGCCAGAATGGGGCCCACAGTGTGTTGTTGCTACTACCACCATGTGCTAAACGCGAGGGAGGCAGGCAGCGAGGAATGGAGGGAGGCTCGCTGCTCCACGTGTCGCCTCGCCCATGGTAACAACAGGGTGGTGGTCTTTCCAGTCAGCTTGCGTTGGAGCCACTGCATTCGTCTACAAGTGAAATGTGTGTCAGCGCCAATAAAATTCAACTCAACAATAAAACCAGTCAATATGTCACAACCTTTAGAACAATCTGGATAAGGTTAGGCTAGATTTGTAAATGTTTTAACGATATTTATCTAACGTTTCCTCAGTGAGGCAGATACTCCGATATATAGAATGGCTTTTTATTTAAATGTGTCATATTTATTGACTTATCTTATCATTATCTATCACTACATACCTTCTAGTGTTTCTAGGGAACAGATGAAGGCGCATCCGTGGACAAGTTGCTCAATTTTCGCCACAAAAGCAGCAAGAAGTGTTCCTTGTTGTTGCTGTGCGTGGGGACATTTTGAATGTGGTGGTGCCGGTGGAGCGTTGCCGCTGTGTGGCGTCAACAGCTGGCCGGGCCCAGGGGCCGGATTCAGAAAGCACTTTACACTATTCAAAAGGTGTAAACTTCCAGTTTACACTATTTGAATAGTGTATGGTATTCAGAAAGCCACTTACAACTTTCAAATGGTGTGGGAAGGGTGTAAATCTGGGCCCAGAACTACACCATCTGAGGAGGTGGTGTAACTCACTCAGATGAACATAAAATTCGGTATAACTAATGTTTGCCAAGAAGATATAAGTGATTTGAAACACTACGACACCCAAAAAATCATTCTATAAAGGCTGGATGATATATAGCCCACTGTGGAGACGATTCTCGGCTAGCCTAACTGCACCCCCACGGGCCCCACAGGCGAGCCGGACGGACCACAGACCGACACGAGTGTCCCTAATATTTAGATCTCGTGTTTTTATTTGTTTCACTTGATTTCTCCTGCAGATACATCATTACGATGTTTCTCCATCACTAAAACAGCTTGCCACAGGTCCTACAAGTTTGTGGGAGAAGAAGGAACTCAGAAATGTGTGGTTTGCCACGCGGCAAAGTGGCCGACACAAAATCATATAGAACATCACTAATTTATTCAGACACACATTACCTTCCTAATAATAATGTCCTTGTGTATGTCTTCTGCTTCTACAATGATTAAAACTGAAGGGAACTGATAAAAACTTTAAGTAAAACAAGCCAGAAGTAGAGGTGGCGATCAAGTCGGATCAACAGAGAGACGACTATCAAAACAAGTCACAAGAGGAAGAAGAAGAAGAAAAGGGCGGAGTTTAGAGAGAGCGGGGAGACAGGAGGGTTTGTGATTGGTTAGCCGTTTTGTGTCGGGGGTTGTGATTCGCTGGCGTCTGTGACGTCAACATGGGCGGGAAATCTCGATCAGCTGCCTCTATGTGTCCACTGAAGAGGAAGAAGATACACTTAGCTTTCTGAATCCCAATATGAGAATAGTGTAAGTAGCCACATCTTTCGAAGGTTGTAGAAAAATTACAACTTCCTAACACCTTACTCTTTCTGAATCCGGGCCCAGGGGTCCCCCTCCCATTCACTACTCTCCACTGCTGCTGCCCCCTAGTGTGCCCTGACGGCATGAACATTTTCCTCAATTTCGCCAATTCGATCACTTCATCCTTGCTTATAATATCCTTGGACTATCCCGAGTTAAGGAGCACACTGATTCAGTTGCTGAAAAGGCATCGTGACGTTTTTGCTCTACCCGGTGAACCGTTAGGTGCGACTGATAGAGCAGAGCACCATATAAAGTTAAAACCAGCCACGAATCTGGTGTATATACCAGTCTATAGACTACCACATAGTCAGAGGCAAGTGGTTGAGGAACAAATAAAGAAAATGTTAGAACAAGGTGTTATAGAAAATTCTCGGTCACCGTGGAATTCACCATTCTTCTTGGTTCCGAAGAAAAAGGGACAGTTTAGGCCTGTTATTGATTTCAGGCGTGTCAATGAAGTGACCGAGGATGAAAGATTCCCTCTTCCAGTCCTAAAAGACTTATTAATGTCATTAGGACAAGGGAATAAATACTTTGGTAGCTTAGATCTTGTTAGTGGCTACTGGCAGGTACCCATGGCACCTGAATCGAGGGCAATAAGGGCTTTCAGTACGCCCCAAGGGCATTATCATTGGTTACGTATGCCGTTTGGTTTAAAGTCCGCCCCAATAACATTTCAGCGTATGATGAATACTATATTCGCTGAAGAAATAGGCAAAAATGTCTATATCTACATTGATGACGTAATCATTTGTGGCAAGGACTCAGAATCTCATCTAGATAGCCTAGAAGCTGTCTTGTTGAGGCTGAGACAAGCTGGTCTTAAGGCAAAACTGACCAAATACGAATTTCTTAATTCAAGATTCCATTCTTAGGCCATATAGTGGAGTTCACGTGAATGATGACAAAATTTCATGTATAAAACATTTTCCGCAACCGAAGACAACGGAAAACGTCCGCTCTTTTCTAGGTTTGTGTGGATATTACAGGTCATTCGTTAAGGGATTTTCGACTATTGCTTCCCCTTTGAATACCTTGTTAAAGAAAGACATTCCATTTCACTGGAATGCTGCCCAGGATAAAAGCTTCCTGGATTTAAAATTCGCATTAACTCATGCTTCTGCTTTAGTTTTTCCAGATTACTAGGCACCTTTTATTTTATATACGGATGCCTCTGCTTTGGGCCTGGGTGTAGTATTAATGCAAACAGACGCTTGTGGGAAAAATCGCGCAATAGCGTACGCAAGCAGAACCTTAAACGCTGCAGAATCAAACTACTCAGTAACACACCAGGAAACACTAGGTGTTGTTTGGGCTCTTAAACATTTTAGAGATATTATTTTTGGATATACAATAACTGTATATACTGATCATGCAGCAGTTACCGAGCTTTTTAAAGGAGGAAACCTTACAGGAAAGCTCACCCGATGGTATTTAACCATACGGGAATTTAATCCAACTTTTAAGCATGTTGCAGGCCGAGCCAATGTGGTGGCTGACGCCTTGTCTCGAAACGTGCCTGTTGGAGCTGTGGTGGAAAGACCCCGTACAATACAAAATTTTTCCATGCATGAGCTGGCTAACGCTCAGCGTCAACATGACGTTTGGAGCAAGGTTATTTATGCTGTGGAATCTGGGGATGAGTCTACCCTGCCAAAACTAACTCTCCCTTTGACACAGTTCTTTTTGTCACTAGATAAAGTACTTTATAGATACTGGACTTGTCGTGACGGAAAACCTGTAACCCAACTAGTGATACCAGAGTCATGTGTACCTGTGGTACTGTCTTTACTTCATGACACTGCGATAGGTGGACACAAAGGGAAGGAACGTACTCTGTCATCTGCACGAATGAGCTATTATTGGCCCAAAATGCGTGTAGACATAGATGAGTATATCAACCGATGTGTGCAGTGCGCCCAGCATAAGGGGAGTGTATTTAAACCAGCATCAATCCTAGAATATCCTCCTCCAGAACGACCTTGGGATGTAGTCGCTATAGATCTGCTCCAACTTTCAGTTAAGAGTCGTCAAGGCTCTAAATATGTGTTGGTGATGGTGGATCACTTTAGCAGATATGTCGTTCTAGCTCCAATTCAGGACAAGTCTGCAAAGGCTGTAGTTCATGCATTAGTGACACATCTTATCTGTCCTTACTCGACTCCCAGAGTCTTACTGAGTGAAAACGGAGCTGAATTCCGTAACAGTGTTTTAGAGGAGATAATTATGTAAACAATGTAACATAAAACAAACCTTTACAGTAGTCTACCACCCAGCTAGCAATGGACTGGTGGAGCGCACGAACAGAAAAGTTCTTGAAGTATTGCGTCCAGTAGTAAATGGGTTCTTGGAAAACTGGGAGGATTGGCTACCACATGTTGCTGCCAGCATAAACAGTAACATTTGTGAGTCTACGGGACAAACTCCTTATTTCAATGTCTATGGAGTAGAGAAAAGGCTTCCATATGACTTACTGAGTAGTCCTCAAAACCCTGTCAATAACGTTGACGATTAGGCCAAATGTCAATTCAAGGTGTTCTCAGACACCTACAAAATTGTCACTGACAGGTTAAAATCCTCGAAGACCGCCATGATTTCGCAACAACACAGACGGGCTTCACCTGTTAAAGTCAAAGTTGGAGATTCCGTAATGGTTAGAGTCCCAGAGAAGAATGCAAAGTTAGCACCTAAATTTGTGGGGCCGCGGCTGGTGGTAAACAACCTTCATGGACATAAATTTCAGGTACTAGATCCACTTTTGAATACATTGAATGTGCTGCACTGTGATCGCCTTAAACAAACAGCAGTTAGGCCCAACTTAGATTTGGTTGATACAGCATATTTAAGTAGAGCTACTCAGCTTGGAAATGCTCAAAGTATTTCCACACATGGTTATAATCTTCGTTCACGTAAGTAAGGTTCTTTAATTTATTCCAGAGATGTTTGCCCTCTTCTTAGTCATCGTTCTGCATGCCAGTGTCGCGTTAAGGCCTGCTCATCTCAAGCCAGGAGCTCTAACCCGTGATCTGGGAAGAGTGTACCTCGTTGAAGACGCACTGTGGGTTACCTATACCCATGTGTCCCTGATGGAAATACCAGGACGGCTTCGAGATGTCGCGAGGAATCTGAACTCGACACTATGGCGGTTGAAGAAAGAGTTTCCGGATGATTCCTTCCAATCGGAAGTAATGCTGTCTCTTTTGCATGTACGAGTACAATATGTGAACGACGCAATAACTTCAGCCTTGGAAAACTATAAAGGTTTAACCGTTACTAACCGCACGAAAAGGGGATTGATAGATGGGATAGGCAAACTCTCTGAAATGTTGTTTGGAACCGCTATGAACGAATATATAGAGCTGAGAGATAGATACAACCAACTCGTAAATGTGGCTAAAGCTAACAATAAAGACATTAACCTAAATTGGAGAAATATCGCTAGATTGGAAAAACAAGTAGCCGAATTAGCCGCTTATACTAATCTTCTGCATATTTCAATTAGTACGGTGCTTGAGAAATTAAATGCTTTTTATGAGTTTAGTGTAATAGGTCAAACCTTACCTATTCTAGAGAATGTTGTTATGTCTCTTTTACACACTAACCAAAGAATTATCAGAAATATCGTGGATGCAGCCATGGGTAGGGTTACCACTTCTCTCTTCCCGGTAGAGGATTTTAGACATGCCTTGGAAATTGGAAGAACGGTTTATAAGTTGATTCCTTTCTTTAATGATCACATGATTCATCATTACTACCCATTAGTTGAGTCAGTTCTAACCACAGAAGAAATTGTCATCCATATACCTTTCAAATCTCAGGATACTTTTAATCTGCATAGATTGGAACCATTCCCTTTTGCAGTAAATCAGTCTATCATGATTCTAGATTCAGAAAGCTCCATAGTACTGGTGAAAGAAGACTTTTCAGTGTACGCAACCAGCGCACTCTCCACACTTGACAGATGTCGTACCGATTATCAAAATTTGTATTTTTGCATACAAACTTTAAAAAATATCAGCATCAAATATGTTACCAACACTCTGTCTGAGTTTTCCTTTACTAGTATCTCAGATTTTGAGGATGCTCTACATGAATTTCTACCTATGTACTTTAATCCCTATGTCCATTTTCCTACTGTGATTGTACCTATTCTCATCTTCTGTATTATTTTTGAGTCCTTGTACTTTTGTGTTAAGAGAGCTACGTCATTGTATAATCAACTTAAAGCTAGGCTCCAGCGACAGCCAAAAGAGGGTACACCAATTTGACATGGTTAGGTACATGTCTCTAGGACATCGCGAGGACGCGATGGGTAGGTGACCGAGCGATGTAGCGCCCAGATAGGTAGGAATTCATTGTATATATTTATGTAGATATTATCTGATGCAACATCCCCATAAGATGGTGCAATACTTCAGAAATGCTTATTCTGCTTTTCCTTCTACAAGGAGTTCAGGTGACGATATAATATATATTTCTTGGCATTTCCATTATTATTGTATCCATAGGATGTTTCATTGTGAAAGTAAGATGATATCAACTCTTTTGGTAGGATGTAGTTTATAAGACATCGTTGTAAGGGAGAGAATAAATTGTTTGAAGAACTAAGGGCATCAGGCACACACATACACCCGATCACATGATTCACGCCCTATGTCAGCACTTTCCGAGGCGTGGGACGAGGCGGCCTCGCCAGCGGGCAGAAGGAAGACAGCCGGCTCGTGTGGTGGTTGAGGGAACGAACTGTGTGTGCCCCGAAGGTGTGTGCCCTGAACGTATGTTCTCGAGACTCTGAAGTGTTCTCTAAGTTATCTCCCAAGAGACAGACTAAACACTTCTCGGAGAAAGACAGTGACATTACGTTCTAACCGTGTGTCTTGAAACCCCTGTAAATATCACCCTAATATATTAACTTTTATAATCTGAGTTTCCTTCCAAACCCGGGTCTGAGAAGTATAATATATATATATTAAGTTGACCGCTCGCCACAAGTTTCAGATCCACTTAAACAACTTACGTTGGTGAAGCTACCTCTAGCCAACATAATGATAAACTGATAGGACACTTGGGCTACAAATTATTTCATATGCCGTCCTGTGTGGAAACGTTCTGCTTGTTGAGCACCTTCAAGCAAACAAAAGATTTGCAATATGCACACGTGAGGGTGAGGCAAAAGGTTCTAAGCCTCTTACACAATTTGGGCATTGTGTGTGTGGGGTGGAGGGGGGGGTTGTCAGTTTCATCTACATAAAACAAGTAATATCCACTACAAAAAGGGAAAGGCGACAGGTCTTTGGCATAGGAATTTCCAACTTGCATACCGTCAAGGAGCTCCTCATCCTAAACATCATGGCCAGTAACATGGCCAAGTAACAAAGAATATTTTATCGCTATCTTTTGTGATTTGACCAGAGCATTTGACACCATTTTTCACACAATTCTATTAAAAAAACTTGAAGTACATGGGGCTCGGAGAACAGACAGCAGTATAAAGTGTACAACAATACCTCATCAGCATGCAAAAATATAAATTCGACGTGCCACAAGTTTCGGTTCTTGGTCCAATTTTGTTTTTGATATATATCAATGACATTTCACATAGCACAAATTTATTAAAATTTTTACTCTCTGCAAACGATACAACTACAGTATATTCATGAGTGGAAAAATCATTAATGACCTGGAGATTATATTGAACCGAGAATTTGATCGTGTGGCTAACTAGATCAAATGCAACAAACTTACACTTAACTTTCATAAAACCAATTTCATAATATGCTGTCCGTTGATGACACAAACACCTAATCTTAATATAAAAATTAATAACATCGAACTTGGACAAGTGAATGAAATTAAATTTTTAGGCATAACACTTGATAACTCCTTAAAATGGAAGCCTCACATAGACAATCTGAAAATAAAACTAAGCAAATTAACAGGTATAAAATGCAGGGTAAGGGACTCCATAAATAAAGAAAATCCTGCGCGCATATATCTTTCATTGGCGTATCCCCATCTTCTTTATTGCAGTGCCTTATAGGGAGGGGGGATAGGGAGCTTTTAAAACCTACATTGACAGTCTCTTCATCCAACAAAAGAAACTTGTACTCATGTCACACAGTCAACGTTACGACCACACTCATCATCTTTTCACGTCCTTAAAGCTACTAAAACTTCTTGACATCTGTCTTGTACATCTGTTTCCAATGAACTGTAATTTCCATATACTAAACCGCAAAAAATACTCATATTGTACTCGCTCTTCAACTTCCATTATGCAGAACAAGTCACGCCCAACAGAGTATTATATTTCAGAGGACCCAAGTTATGGAACCAGGTATCAAATAACATAAAGAATATTAATTGACGTGTCAAATTCAAGCGAGATCTAAAAACCGGCATCATGGTAGAATATAATTAGTTACTAGATAGGTATATTTCAATGTCAGTTGGTATAGTTACATGTACTTCATCTTATTTTTACTTCATTTATAATTTCTTCATCAGTTATAATTTCATTCATTATTATTTTTCATTTGTATTGATTTCATTATCACTATCGTGGTCATTATTACTGTTATTACTATTATCATTATTATTATTATTATTATTATTATTATTATTATTATTTTTTTTTTTTTTTATTATTATTGTTATTATTATTATTATTATTATTATTATTATTATTATTATTATTATTATTATTATTATTATTATTATTATTTCTATTATTATCATTATTATTATCATTATTATTATTATCATTTTTATTATCATCATTATCATTATCATTATTATTATTATTATTATTATTATTATTATTATTATTATTATCATTATTATTATTATTATTATTACTACTACTACTACTACTACTACTACTACTACTACTACTACTACTGCTACTACTACTACTACTATTTTCATTCTTATTATTACTTTTATTATTTTTTTTCTATTTTTATTATTATTTTCATTATTATTATTATTATTATTATTATTATTATTA
>CM035184.1:11060544-11077820 GCA_020233015.1 Callinectes sapidus
CATCAAATGCTACTCTGGCCAACTCTCCCATGGCCAGAGAGGACAACATCATATGCTACTCTGGCCAACTCACCCATGGCCAGAGAGGACAGAACAACATCAAATGCTACTCTGGCCAGCTCTCCCATGGCCAGAGAAGACAAAACAACACCAACATCAAATGCTACTCTGGCCAGCTTTCCCATGGCCAGAGAGGACAGAACAACATCAAATGCTACTCTGGCCAATTCTCCCATGGCCAGAGAGGATAGAACAACATCAAATGCTACTCTGGCCAAATCTCCCATGCCCAGAGAGGACAGAACAACATCAAATGTTACTCTGGCCAACTGTCCAATGGCCAGAGAGGACATAACAACATCAAATGCTACTCTGGCCAACTCTCCCATAGCCAGAGAGGAGAGAACAACATCAAATGCTACTGTGGCCAAAACTCCCATGGCCAGAGAGGACAGGAAACATCAAATGCTACTCTGGCCTAAACTCCCATGGCCAGAGAGAACAGAAAACATCAAATGCAACTCTGTACAACTCTCCCATGGCCAGAGAGGACAGAACAACATCAAGTCCTACTATGGCCAAATCTCCCATCGTCAGAGAGGACAGAACAACATCAAATGCTACTCTGGCCAAATCTCCCATGGCCAAAGAGGAAATAACAACATCAAATGCTACTCTGGCCAAATCTCCCACGGCCAGAGAGGACAGAACAACATCAAGTGCTACTCTGGCCAAATCTCCCATGACCAGAGAGGACAGAAAAACATCAAATGCTACTCTGGTCAACTCTCCCATGGATGCATGAGCATGAGCATGCTGCTCACTCATGCTGCTGGCCAGCCTCACCCCTTCACTGCAGCACTGCTGTCAGTAGCACACGTTACGGCCAGTCCAACAGGAACCCTCGGGGAAGCTGGTCAGGGGGAGTCACATCAGAGCCCAGCGGGACACCCGGCCTGGACACCTGCAACAATAGTGGTGGTGAGGACATAGAGAGCCACTGGCCACAGGCCAGGACCAACAATAGTTCTCAGGAAGAAAGAACCACTTGACTGCCAGACCCCTCAGTGAATGCAAAGGAGAGAAATCAAACTTAAGAGAATAAAAATGCTTTCACAATGCGATACAAGTTTTCATGGCAAAAAAAAAAAAAAAAAAAAAAGGAGAAGTAAAAGCTATGCCAAGTAGTAGTAGCATACCTGGAGCCAGGCCGTTAACTCAGTTTTTGCCAGCAACACGAAACTAAAACCCGACTTAGTGACTGGGATGGTGGCTACTGTAGATTTCACAATACAATACAGATGACTCTCACATAACGGGATTTGGAGTAACGCTTTTTTTTCTTATTTAATGCTGCGTAATACCTATATAGGGGGATATGATTAAACAATGCTCCTTTTTAGATTTAACGCAGCCACGCTCACCTGCTCACTTACACCGCGTAGTGTAGTGGTTAGCACGCTTGGCTCACAACCGAGAGGGCCCGGTTGCGAATACCGGCGAGGCAAATGTGCAAGTCTCTTAATGTGTATCTAGCCCCTGTTCACCAACCCAGCAACAAGTAGGTACGGGACGTAACTAGAGGGGTTGCGGCCTTGCAGTCCCGGGGCCGGATTCAGAAAGCACTTTACACTATTCAAATGGTGTAACCTTCCAGTTTACACCATTTGAATAGTGTATGGTATTCAGAAAGCCACTTACAACTTTCAAATGGTGTGGGAAGGGTGTAAATCTGGGCCCAGAACTACACCATCTGAGGAGGTGGTGTAACTCACTCAGATGAACATAAAATTCGGTATAACTAATGTTTGCCAAGAAGATATAAGTGATTTGAAACACTATGACACCCAAAAAATCATTCTATAAAGGCTGGATGATATATAGCCCACTGTGGAGACGATTCTCGGCTAGCCTAACTGCACCCCCACGGGCCCCACAGGCGAGCCGGACGGACCACAGACCGACACGAGTGTCCCTAATATTTAGATCTCGTGTTTTTATTTGTTTCACTTGATTTCTCCTGCAGATACATCATTACGATGTTTCTCCATCACTAAAACAGCTTGCCACAGGTCCTACAAGTTTAAGTAAAACAAGCCAGAAGTAGAGGTGGCGATCAACAGAGAGACGACTATCAAAACAAGTCACAAGAGGAAGAAGAAGAAGAAAAGGGCGGAGTTTAGAGAGAGCGTGGAGACAGGAGGGTTTGTGATTGGTTAGCCGTTTTGTGTCGGGGGTTGTGATTCGCTGGCGTCTGTGACGTCAACATGGGCGGGAAATCTCGATCAGCTGCCTCTATGTGTCCACTGAAGAGGAAGAAGAAGATACACTTAGCTTTCTGAATCCCAATATGAGAATAGTGTAAGTAGCCACATCTTTCGAAGGTTGTAGAAAAATTACAACTTCCTAACACCTTACTCTTTCTGAATCCGGGCCCCGGTGTGTAAAGTGTAATGTGGTTTCAGCCCTACCCGAAGATGCTATGAGCTCTGAGCTCGCTCCATAGGGAAAAGGCTGGCTGGGTGACCAGCAGGCGACAGCAACAGTGAATTAGTGAATTTAATAACACAGTGAATTAGTGAATTAAATAACACAATTTTTAATAACGCTAAGTCTATAGTAACGTAACTATTGCGTTATTCCAGTGACAACTGCATGTCAAGGGATTTACACCTTTTTCTCCCCGTGTACCCCTTCTTGTAGTTTTAACCTAAAAACACTATTTGATCGGTTAAAACACCATATAACACGCTCTAACCCTTCTAACAACCTTAATTTAACCTCTCTAACACATCCTTCATAACACCCCTAACTTAACCTTCGATTAAAAGATCCTAAAACACGTCAAACACTTCTCCCTCGGTTTGCTTTGTCTTCCATATTAACAATGCACTCCAAATACCTTTTGTCTTAACTCGGGCATCTCAAAGCATTCTATCATCTAAAAACTGTTCAATATACTCTTCTTAATTATCTTTTCTATCTTTATGGTTGATATGTGTCAAGATTTTGTTGTTTTAAGACTATGTTGTGGTGTACATCGCAGTGAAAGAGTTAAAACACCCCTTCACCAAGAAGACACACAGATATACGGACAATCATACCTTCCCGCTCTAACAACATGAGTCATAGTTCTAGTTCTCTGCTGGCCAATAATCTTCTGACCTCTATATACTTCCTAATGTCAATAAAAGCGTCTCATCACACAACAACTTATGGTAAGAATGAAAATACATCCCAGCATCTTTTTTCAATGCAAAATAAAGAAACTGTCACCAACTTCCTAGAAGGTACTATAATATCACTTACAGATTTATTTCCTGACTTGCTTTTATGCTACAATATTATATAGATATATGTCGTTTAGGTAAAAATAAACTTATAGATTTATTTTCAGATAAAAGAGAAGGTTAATCTGCAATGATATGGTGGTGGTGATGGGATGGTAGACTTCACTATTTCCTCATTATTTACCCATTACAGCAGTGTCATGGCGTGTACAGTTGCACAGTGTAGCACTATAAAGGCTCAGGCACTGGTTGGCGCTAGCCACACCACTCTCCGATACTTCCATTAATAATCAAGAATAATATTATAACACGGAATACATTTAGACCCATTGAACATACTATACTAGTCATCATCTTACCTAGATACCTGCCTTTACCTCATCTCTCACACGTCCTATCACCTCCTTCTTGCTGTAATATATTGTCAAGTCATACTACAGTAATATTCTACCATTAACTTACCTGATAATGGCGTGCTGGCGGAGATGAACACAGAATCAATCGTACGGCGCGGCGGTTCCCCTCTCTGGGCGAAGCAAACGGCATCCCTTTGTCCTGCAGGAGCAGGGCCGCTGCAGCTCCTAGCCGCGCTGCCGCGTTGCAGTGAGGGGCTTTGATGCCAAAAAGCATCAGATTTTGTCATTCTTGTTGAAAAATAAGTACTTTTGGGGGCAAGGTTTACAAGCTTACAAAGGTATGTCATTGCACTTCAATGCTTCTGAGATCTAAATCAATTAATTTCATGATAACGGATGGCTTCTATTCATAATGATATTCATAAAACCACCTATAATTGTATCAAGGCAAGTAATGTGTCATTTTTGACTGACTTCAATGGACGTACACTAATATACATATAATTTCATTTGAATCCATCAAACAATAGGCAAATGCATGTAATGTATTGGAAATATAATGCTGTATCGAAGACTTAACGTTTTCGGTACGACAACTATCCTCGACTGGCGTCAACGAACAAGCCAAAACAACATTTCTTCCTTCTATTTGCCTCCGTTTTTCCGCTCGGAAATCTTGCATATCCTTTGACCTTTTCAGTTACTTGTAAAATTTGGCATATTTATCTCAGCAGATCTGAGAGTTTTGTTTACCTTTGCTTACCTTACATCCTCGTACGTCCCCCAGCGGTGCTGTTCTGTTTTTATTTCACTGATTAGCTTCATATATAGAAGGTGGCAGTGTTATCTGTTATTTTTAACAATCCCAGATAAAATGCATAAACCAGAATCAGCATCATAAATAGTCCATAGGCCCGCCGGCGCCGTATGCCAGGACAGGGAGCGCAGTTGTTTTTGGTTGGTACGCATCGCTACGCTGGCTGAGTCTCACAACAGTTGTTTGTTTACTACAATGGCATCACCTCGTGCTAAGGTAAGGTTTACTTTGTTTTTTACTCATATTAAGCAATGATCTTATTCATTGACATTACCTAGAATATATAGGTACGTATTGAGCAATGTTTCAGGCAACTAAAGTGTTTACCATTCCGAAATATTTTCTATGAAATAAGTAGGCCACGCCACTCCTCACTGGGCTATGATACTGGCGCCGCGAGACCCTTGATTTATTGGCCTTGTTTGAAGCTTATAGATAGTTATAAGTGCTGGTTTCCACACCAGAGAAATATTATAGATGTTTTTTGTATGGATACAAGGATGGTGTTAAACTCATACTGAGTGAATGGATCAGCAGAAGTGGTCCACAAGTTGCCCTTGCTTCACCACATGCACAGCAGACTCCATTATTATTATTATTATTATTATTATTATTATTATTATTATTATTATTACTATTATTATTATTATTATTATTATTATTATTATTATTATTATTATTATTATTATTATTATTGTTCAGTGTAATGTACAGCACATCCGAGTAACTTTGTTCTGAAGGTGCATATATTAAAGTAACATGTAAGCTGACAGAAGAGCAATGAAACATTTGCAGAAACACTAGACAAAAAGTTTTTTTTTTTTTTTTTTAAGTAGCAAACGTTATTATGTAACTACGTTCACCATATTACACAATCTTTAATTGAATGTTTAAATTTTAAAGAGTAACTTTATGTACAAATTTACAGGCACTTCCTCTTGTGGGGAAGCAAAGGTCCCAGCTGCTTGCTGGCCCTCATCCAGGAGAGGTTCGCTGTCTCGCCTCCAAGGCCTCCAACCCTCACCTCCCCTGGAATGAAGGCCAAGGCACGCCATTGAGTAAGTAATGAAAAATAATACGAAAAAAAAAATCACTACCATTTTTTACTTGAGTTACAGTTTTGTACACTTGCACCATATTATAAACATACATTGCCTGCTCATTGAAATAAATTTTAAAAATTATAATAAGAAATAGCACTCACAAAATGCATCTGTATATTTAGCCTGTAGTACTGTAGAACTTATTTGTGCATTTTTTACTTATTCAATTAATTTATTCTATTTACCAGATTTATCTGCTGGTCCTTTACCATCAACCAGCAGAGGTGCTAGTATTGATGGTGTCTCTCAGTGGTAAATAACTAAGCCACTTGTTCCAGGCTAACATGTATTCAATTATACATACACTACATGTTTGTATGTGCCATGTTTTTCAACTGTACATTTATTACAGTCAACTAATATGGTAATTAAATGCCTTTCATTTTTACAGTAGCCCTGCAGGCACCACCACCACCAGCTCCCCAGCTAGCAGCAGCACCATCACCAACACCCATGCAGACACCACCACCAGAACCCCAGCTAGTAGCAGCACCACCACCATCAGCCACCCCTTCTGGTACCACCACAAGCCCCTCAGCCAGCAGCAGTAGCACCCATGGAAGCACCACTGCCAGCTCCCCCCAAAAGGTGTTCTAGTCCTCCAAATAAGTCTTTTTTATCAATACTGTATTAGTAGAAAGAAAAAATGACACAGTAGGATAGCAAGAATTTGAATACTGACTTATAATGTGTTAGTTTATTTTTTATTGTATGTACAAATAATATTTCTTCAAATTTATCCTTGGTGTTCATTCAGAGTTAGACGTACTAAGAGATGTACTTGTCCAGCAGCAAGAGCTAACTTCTACTGTTCAGAAGCTAGTCACAGTGGTGCAGGAACATCAACACTTCAATCAGGGCTGGCTGCAGACACTGCAACAGATTGCACCATCTCAGCAGCAAATTGCTGTTTTGCAACGGCAATCAGTTGATATACAAACAAAGATGCTGGAATCTTTGCAGCAGCTTGTAGGAAAGCAAGTAGAATAGTTCATCTCTATTTTCATACTAACTCACCCGTCTGATCTTGCTGACTATACAACATTTGCTTCTTTCTTTCACCCTATTCTGTCCTCTCACTTGACCCTGTTTGAGGACTGGTATTTTGAGTGGACCTTTATAATTTGTTTTGCTTTATTTTATATTTCACCTCAAGTTACTTTATTCTCTTACATTATAAAAATCAATTAAAAAAAAGGATTCTCATGAGTGTGCGTGTGTGTTTATGTATATATATATATATATATATATATATATATATATATATATATATATATATATATATATATATATATATATATATATATATATATTACTAGTAAACTATACATATATATTAATTTTTTACTACTTGTGATACTAAAGGCAATTTTTTAATGGGATATTTTTTTACTACTTGTAATACAAAAGGCAATTTCTTTATATATATATATATATATATATATATATATATATATATATTAACTTTTTACTACTTGTGATACTAAAGGCAATTTTTTAATGGGATATTTTTTTACTACTTGTAATACAAAAGGCAATTTCTTTATATATATGTATTTTTTTTTTGGGGGGGAAGGTTGCTAGTAAACTATATATATATATTTTTTACTGTTTGTGATACCAAAGGCAATTTTTCAAAGGAATATTTTTTTACTACTTGTAATACAAAAGGCAATTTTTTTAAGGAAATAAATATATAGGATATTTTAAACAAATTGTTTTTCATCCTTAATATTGATAGGTATTTAATTTTTATAAAGTTTCAAGCATGCATAGAATATATGAAAAAAAATATTTTTTGTCATTGCAGGTTTACTAAGCAAAACAAATCTCTCTTAGTATATTACTGGTAGAAATTTTATATAATTTCCTGCTGTACTACCTTGCCTGGAGTTTGCTGACCCTTCTGCATGGGGGCTTGCTGCTCATCAGCCTGTGGCATCTCTTCATTCAGAAGCTGAAAATTATTAAACAGACTTTTGTGTGGGGATAACAGGTCTATGGGTTGGAAGTTTATATTGTACCAGATGAACAGCCATGTAATTTGATATTTAGCACTCTGACATTTCAAAACTAGCTTAAACCCAAATGACTTTTGAGACATTGTGACCTGTAAAAACATTTGTCTATTTCCATTAACTCAGTTTACATGATGTAACATTCATGAATGGACTATGATAAATTCAAGAAGTACACACACATGCAGGAACAGGGATGCCATGCTTCATGCAGCGATTGTGAAGAAGTATGCAATAATTCATTATTCTTGCACACTTCAAAGGTGTGTATTGGAGTGCACCTCCAGAAGAATGCAGACACCTATGAAAATAAGATTTTATACTAGAAGAAAGGATTCCACGTTTACAATAAAAAATATACATATACACAGTAATTTCTCTATTATAAAAAAGATGTTTATACTATTCTAAGGTCTTCAACCGCAAGCTTTACTCTGGATGCTACTAGGGAGAAATGTTATTCTGATTACCTGAAGCGACTCTTGAGTATGCCAATTGTCTGCTCCACAATAACTCTTGTTTTTGAGAGAGCCTTGTTTTATTATTGCTCTGCCTGGGTGTGTGGGTCACTCACAGGCACCATGAGGTGATGCTCAAGGGGGTACCCACTATCACCTGCAATTATAAGATAACATTTCAGGATGTTTATGATTAAAATATGTAGTAAGTCTACTTGGTGTGATGCCATAGTTTTCTTGTGATGGAAATATGAAGGTACTCACTAGTAGTTGATATACAAATGTGAAAAAAAAAACAACAGTATAACAAGGTGATGAGTGGGCTGGCTATTACCAAATGTCACATATGGGTTACAAATATTCATAGGCCTTTATACATATTAAGGGTAGGTACAAATGTGCTTGTTCATGGCAGTCACACAGGCAATAAAAATTAAGCTTATCACACAGGGATGCAAACACATGCCCAAGGAAGCTTGGTAGCCATCATCCAAACAAGAAAGGATAGCCGTAAAATGGCAAAACAAGGTGGTTTCTAAACCCAATATATACAGCATCAGTGCAAGGGTGGAATATATATATATATATATATATATATATATATATATATATATATATATATATATATATATATATATATCTATATATATATATATCTATATATATATATATATATATATATATATATATATATATATATATATATATATATATATATATATATATTTTACTAACCTTTGTATTTGTTGTCAGCTGAAATGATAACCTTTGAACAAAAAAAATATATTATTAAACTCCATGATCTCATTTTAGTTTCAACAATTTCCTATTTTTTCGATGAGATTTAGTAAATTGCTCTATTTTTCCATTTAATAATATAAAATTTTTAAAATCTTATATATATTAGATGAATGGTACTGACTAGCTGGGTGGAACACAACTGTAGGGGTGTTGCAAAGGTATGATTTTGCACCCGTGTCATTAAATTTTGTGAAATTCTGTTACTTAACAGGGCATTTTCGATTGAAGATCTTACTATTGACTCTACTTCTTTAAAATGTTGCAAACAGGAATTTGAAGGTACTGTTAGTCTCCCAAGTGGGGACTCTATTCTCTCCTCAGCTTTGTAATGACAAAAAATTTTGATACAATCTAAATCCCCTTTGCTGTCTAGTAATTCCTCCCTACATATTTCACAAGCATGACTTTTTAGAAATTTTCTGCAAGTCCAACCACCTATGTAGACCAGTCCATTCACCTCTGTTAAGGATAAATCATCTGTAAAAGAATCTTCCGTGTCAGAATCATCAAAGTTGGGTGCAGGGAAATTGTTTTCACAAGCTAAGGTTACATCTGAAAACAGTGACTCATCAATTTCACCGTTACTGTTATTGAAAAGTGGGACCTGAAGAAAATTGTTGTTAACAATTGATTTTAAAGCTCTACTGAAAGAATATGCAGTTGGATGGTCACAGTTTCCACCTCTAAGCCTTAATTTGCCAAGCAAGTTTTCCAGACAATCCTGATTCAGTCTGCGTGTGAGAAGATATTTCACTTCATAGCACTGAAGATCTTGCCAGAGTGCTTGAAGTGAAGCCAAGTTGATCAGCCAACCATCAACACAATAAATTTGTACATGGGGTGGTGTGCAAATTTCTAATGACTTTATGTATTTTGTAATTTCCCTGATGAATCCCATATGACAAGAATCAGAATGAATACCCCCAAAAAACATTTTTGAAATGATATTTACGAATACTATTAAAGCAATCGAACAACTTATCCACCTGCTGTACAAATTCTGCTGTATGGACAGCTTCCTGTGGCAACAAATGTGTTATGGAATGTGTGTAAATGCCTGCTGCCACAGTGCCACTCATCACTTGGGCCGCAAGACTGACCCGCATTTTTGAAAAGCCATCTTCACACATGTACCTTGTGGTTAATTTAGGAGCAAGCCTTATTTTTTGTCCATGATCAATTGTGAAAAACTTCTGAATATATTCCCATGAAATTACTTTCCCCCCAATTTTAATATCGTACTTTAAGAGGGTGTTCCTGAGGCTTTTCAAAAGATGTGGTGAATCATAGAAGAAGTGAACCCTCTCACCATTAATTTCAAAGGATGGATTTTCTGGGGTCATACCAAGAGTATTAAAAAGGGAACGGTGCACACCTTTTTGATCACAACCCGTGAAAACAACTTTCATTCCCATTTCTTGAACATTTTTTATTGCTGCCTCATATAGCTCTTTCAATTTTGAAGTAATGATCCCTCCCGCATAAAAGAAATATCCTAAAACCACCTTCCAATTCTTAACTAGGACCTAAACCATGAATACAAGTGCGTGGTTTGACTTTCTGAGACTCTTGCCATGTTCTCCAAAATCCTCCCTTCCAATGATGGAGTCAGTGGCTTTGTCAAAGTGAAGAAACTCTTTGATACTCATTGCATCACATACAATGCCACAAAGAGTATCCTCTTTTGACAAAGTCTCTGCATTCTTCTTCAGGGTTGTCAGAGTCAGTTTGTTCCAGCCAGTACTTAAAGGAATTTTACGTAGCCAGGACTGCAAAGTTGAAACTGAAGGAAGCTGAAAAACTGAACTACGGAATCTATATGCTTTTGGACTGTGATGATACATGGCTAAAACAAACTTCCTCTCCTGTACCCCATACCTTATACCAGTCTTACTTTTTACACCTTTAATAATCTGTCCTTTGATCAATTCTAAAAATGTGTTATCAAAGTAGTGTGACATTTTTTTTATAAGTTGTTGTGGGGTTTGTACCAGGTCCTTCCTCAAGTTCTTTGTTTTTTTCTGAAGCCTGTATATTTGGTTTTGCACCAGCTTAACTGAAAGGAAGATTAACCATTAAAGATATTCCAAGACCTATCATAACACAATATTAAAATGATCGATGAATTTGAAGATCTCTATGATCATTCTACAATAGTCACCACTACTTTCACCAGACAAACCTACCACCTCCCCACTACCAAGTATTACTACAGTGCTAAGATTAGTTAACCACCACCACCACCACCACCACCAAGTATTATTTAATGCTAAGATTAGTTTACCACCATCTCCCCTAACCTAACCAATTATTACCCAATGCTAAGATTAGTTAACCACCACCTCCTCTAACCTAACCAAATATTAAAAAATTCTAAGATTAGCTCACTACCACTATTAAGGTCATCATAAGTTCATAATTGTTTAATTAATCTTCATTTCATCCACATGCCTTGGGATGCTAGGAAGGAATGTGAGTGGAAAGAGTTGATACGACTCTGTATAGAGAGGGAGCTAACAACAGCAAACATATATTTCAAGAAAAGTATACATGGCAGTGGCAAGACTATGAGAGTGGTAGATGAGGCACTGATGCATTATGAGGTGAAAGTAGATGCACTTAACGTTTCTTGGCAGGCTTCATTTTTGAAAAGACCTGGTACTCCCCCACTGCAGGTGTCACACATTCTGAAATCATTGCAAACATTACATACTGCAACAAATGAGAGATATCATTATATTATCATCTATTTATATACCAAGGCTATTTCCCTGTGAGGGGGATAACCAAGACCAGACACTCATCTCCACATTCCTCCCCTCCCATGTGAAATAATCAATGTGTGGTGCCATTTTCATGTATTTACAAATGCTCTTCTATTTTTCATATCATGCACAATTACTCTACTTTGCTCCAATGGTAGTTCTCTTCCAACTACGGCCTCTTTCACACTACGTATCTATCAACCCTCCCTTACATTATATTTCTTTTAATCAACCCACTTAACTTAAGTACCTGATTTGTTACATAACTCTGCTCCATCACATTTACCTTTCAAGTTTTTAATGAGAAATCATTTAGTCACCTTTGAACAAAGGGATACAATAGAAAATTAAAGTAAATTAATAAAGTCTTGGTATATAGCATGCAATTAAGAGTTAATTCTGAAAATCATAGTTATTATTTACTGTACAATTCAATGTTATTAACTATACAAGTGTTTATTATCATACTTGAAATCATTCTTACCTTTATCAATAGGTTCAACAGTGTCTGACCTTCTTGAATATGAGTGGTCATCATTAAGGGGGTCCCTGATTGATTCATCTGTCAAAATACATAACATGAACATACAGTATGAAAAATTCACAATTTTTACAATCAATTAGGATTTGCAGTAGAAGTGTTACAATTGGATGTGCCATCCCTTCTCCTAAGTATCTAACAATACTACCAATTAATGCCTAGTAAGCTATGCCTCTTAAAGATAGAAGCATTCTGTGTTATTATTTGGCACTACTATCTCTTCATACAATATTTTCTGAATACTCATTACAAGTACCATATTCTCAAACAACCTGTTTATCTCCCATACAAACCCCCTTCTTTGAGGATATACCCTCAAAATAGACGATATCTCATACCTCCTCCAAAATTGGTCTGAAGCAAAGAGTCCTCTGCTGATGTATCCACCCCAGAGTCCTCAGCAGGTGGATGCAGCTGGTGATCATGGCTAGAATCCATGGCAGTGGCTCCAATATCTTTAAATGTAATATAGCAAGAAATGAAAAAATAATTTTGAACAAACATTAGAATAACATGAACACAGATACCTAGTTATAAATGATTGCATTACATACAACTTGAAGTTCTTGTGGTAATTATTATATGAATTACAGTAAACATTACTTGTACATAATAAGTATAAAGAGCTGGAAGAAATTATAGTGTATACTGAATATCCAATAATATGAACTAATACTTAGGCTTTTATATAACTGTAAATTTGTGAGATTTTACCATTGTGTACTTGAGGACCTTCAACCAAGCACCACTGTGCTCGTTTCCCAGGCTACTGCACCCGCTCGGGTGTGTTAGGTCTAAAGACCCAACAATTAGGGAAATTTTCTTGTTAGCCACTTCGTATTTTAGGTTTGGTATTATTTTCTTTTGGCTCTAGTTATTTCTAAATTTTTGTAATGGGATAAGGGGATGAGTAGATAAAATAGGACGGCACATAACTACCCCGAGTGGGAACAACTCATTATGGCGCTGGCAACCTTCAAAGAAAGCAAGGATCTTTTAGGACCTTGGGATGAGGAAGTTGGAGGAGAGGAGAAGGTTCATCTAGTTGAGGAAAAAGAAAAAGGTGAAGTTGGCGAACTCAGACGTCAGGTAGACATGCTACAGGATTCGATGGATCAGTTGGTGAGAGTTTTGCAAAACGGACTGGGATCGGAACGTAAGCCACTGTTGAAACCCAGATTCAGTATTTCATCTCGGGAGGACGTAACTTCTTCGAAAAGTATCCTATCACCCTAAGTAGTCCATCTTGGTCACGCTGCATTAATACAGCTCCTACATGGGTAAGGCTTGCATCAGTTTCTAAAATATACTCTCTGGACATGTCAGCTCGACATAAAACAGGAGCCTTTGTCATTTTATCTTTAATTAACTTAAATGCTTGTTGACATTCCGGTGTCCATTCAAATACATGACCCTTCCGGGTGAGATTAGTAAGAGGGGCAACTATCTTTGAAAATTTATCTATGTGTCGCCGATAAAAAGAGCACATCCCCAACAGACGTCTTGTTTCTTTGACTGTAGATGGAGCTTTCATTTTAACTATAGCCTCAATATTTCCTGGATCAGGCTTATAACCTTGTCCAGACACTGTGTCCAAGGAATTTAATTTCCCTTTTACCCGATTTCATATTTGGACAAGTTCAGCTTAACTCCTACTTTCTGGAAGTGGGTAAATAATTTATCTAACCTTTGCAGTAGGGTGTTATAATCACTTGCATAAATGATGACGTCATCTAAGTAGTTACTAATCC
The DNA here is from genome assembly GCA_020233015.1 of Callinectes sapidus. Lineage (NCBI taxonomy): Eukaryota > Metazoa > Arthropoda > Malacostraca > Decapoda > Portunidae > Callinectes > Callinectes sapidus. The sequence goes on from CM035184.1 coordinate 11,074,445, forward strand.
AATTTTCCTTTAAAATAGGAGCAAGAACTGCATTTAACTTCCTAGTGAAGATAGCTGGAGAGCAAGAAAGTCCAAACGGGAGTCGTTTAAACCTATACATAGGGACTCCCCCCGAGAAAGTGGTAATATCTCTGCTGGTCTCATCTAGTAACACCTGGTAGTAGGCGTCTTTCAGGTCAAGGGTGGCGTACCATCCTTGGCCTGAGACTTTCTCCACTAATTCCTCCAACCTCGGTAAGGGGTGTATGTCAACAGCTAAGTGTTTGTTCACCTCTCGGTAGTCTAAACATAATCTTTTATCACCGGAGGGTTTGTTCACCAAAACAATAGGGGATAACCAAGCGGCTGTAGAGTTCTCTATAATGTCTCTGTTTTCCAGGTCTTTCAGTATTTCTGCAATTAGTGCCTTAGACTTTTCTGGATATCTTGTTAGGAATTTAACTAGGAAAAAATAAAACCAGTATAATGCTTGTAAATAAACCAAGTATAATGCTTACAAATAAGAATATATACGAATAAATATATTTAATAATAAATAAATAAATAGTAATGTTTCCTTAATAAATGAGACAGGTAAAATCAAATAGCTAATTAAGTAGTTGAAGTTTACGGGAATATAAGACAGAGGGCGTTGGTGGCGCGGTATATAAATCACGACCGGCGTTCCTCACGTTAGTCTCGTCAGTTTCACGTCCGTAACCAGTCAGTCTACCTCCACTACACTACCTTACTGCTCCGACTTACTACATTCGGGCCATTCAAGAGAACTTTTTGCCTTGAAACCGCCAACTTCTGCTACCTCAGCTAAGTAGTATTATATTTTAGACATAGATGTGCTAGGCAATTTTGTTGCAACAACTTTGAGCCGTAGGCATGTCTGTGTGATTGAAATAAGTGCTGCTTGGCTGGTTATGGCAGCCCTGTAACCACTGTCTAGTGCAGGTGAGGGTGGTTTCCTCGTTTATGATTCTCTTGGGTGTTTAATTATTGTGAAGGGTCACTGTTAATTTTACTTTTTCACAAGAATCTATAGGTTGGTGATCGGCAAGGTTGTGGATTTTTTATGTTAATTTGTGCGGGTGTAGTTTGCAACAATCCTAACTCGCCTTTATCTACTATGAATACTGGATCATGCGCTAGCACTATCTTGAAAAGTTCCTCTTTTTGATTAGGTGTTAAATGTGTCCAGTCTCGATTGTCCAGGATTTGTTGAAGTTTCTCCTGTCTCGATAGATTACCTACTATTACATCATTATTTGGTCCTATAGAGTCACCAATGGTGGTCTTTAGACATCCTGCTTCTGAGGGGTTCTCAATTTCTGTGTCATTTACCACCTCATATTGAGCTAAGAGTATCCCTGGGGGTAATTTAATGTGTTGTTTGGTGTTATTTATCACAGGAAAGAAAATGGTTTTATTAGATGTCACAGTTGTTATAATAGGTAGTCCTCTTTGAGTGTTGGCATGTTTAGGGTTGATGAGCAAAACTGTATGGACTGGTTCTTCCACAGGGAGTTCCAACATGGTTGTGGTATAGGGTCTTAGTTTATATTGAGAGGGTAATCTAATATAATTATAATTATAAGGCTTACTGGGGTCTCGTGGAGTTATCTCTGACATTATACATTTTACTTTACCGTAATGGTGTTCTTGGTATTTAAGTGGATAAGTGATGTTATTCCAAATCAACCGTCCTGCAGTGTGGTCTAAAGTTAATGTTATTTGGCCTAGGATATTCATGCCAAGAAGAACAGCTGTCTGTAAATAATGGTCTGGCACAATTACTAGCCTTGCTGTAAGGGGGTCATTATTGCCTACCATGATGGTGGTGGTAGTATGACCTAACACACGTAATTTTTGACCTGAGATGCCGTACAGCTGAGGAATGTTCTTTCCTAAATTACAGTCTAACCCTAATTCTCTGACTACACCTTGCTGGATTAATGACACTTCACTCCCAGTATCTATAATAGCTTCTAACATATAATGATTGATGTCATAGGTGATTACTGGGGACCTGGATTTTAAAAGTCACCTCGTCTGCATTTTTCTTCCTGGGCAATTCGGGTTGCCTTTCCTACAGTTCATCTGTAAGCAATCAAAGCAAAAACCTGGGGGAGGATTTCTCCTGCAATCCCTCAGTGAATGGGTTTTGGATCTGCAGTATGGACAATGTGTTTTCCATCGATCCCATGACTGACTTCTACTAGCCACGGAATACCATTTTCCTAATCTTTTCTCTATTCTATCCAGACACTCTGTTATTGATGGTGTTGTGGTGTCAGTTTTAAGGGGTTCCGGGTTAGCAGTTGATGTGGTGGGGGTGTTTTTCACCAGGAATACTTCCTCTTTACTTCTTGTAAGGGCTACTACTCTTTCCCAAGGATAATATAGTCAAGGATAAAGTGATTGAATCGGCGAAATTGAGGAAAATGTTCATGCCTTCAGTTGACACTAGGGTGCAGCAGCAGTCGAGAGGGACAGTCGGGCAGGGAGGGGGACCCCTGGGCCCGGCCGGCAACGCTCCATATTCAAAATGGCCCCAAGCACAAGAACACACTCATCATGCTGCCTTTGTGGCAAAAAGAAAACCACTCATCCGGGAGTGCGCCTTCATGTTACCCAGAGACGCTAGAAGGTATGTTTTAATAGATAATGATAAGATAAGTCATTAAATATGACACACATTTAAATAAAAAGCCATTCTATATATCGGAGTATCCCTGCCTCAGTGAGGAAACGTTAGGTAAATATCGTAAACCTACCCTAACCTTCCAGATTGCTATAAATGTTGTGACAGGGATTGGCTTTATTGTTGAGTTGAGTTTTATTGGCACTGACACACTTTTCACTTGTAGACGAATGCAGTGGCTCCAACGCATTAATATTGCGTACGTAAAGGACTCCCAAGCCATCTGTGAAGACCACTTTGATGACTGTTACCATGGCTCCAAGGGACGCCTTCTTAGTAATGCAGTCCCACGTCTCACAGGTAAGACAGGTATATTGTGTGTGCGTGTATTTATCAAGTTGTATAGAACAAGACTCACCTCCATATCTAATTTCATGTAACTTTTCCTTGAATTTGTGCACACTTTCTGGCTTTACGATGTCATCATCCACACTGTTCAAGATTTCCACAGTCCTATGTGGAAAACAACTTTCAACATCTCAGACATTAAGTTTTCTTGATTTTCTTCAAGCGTTCTCTTGTCCATCTACCTCCATCTGCAGTCAGTGATATCAGGTTTTGTCTATCTGTATTTTACATTTTATTCACTAACTTGTACACTTATTAGATCTCTCTCTCTCTCTCTCTCTCTCTCTCTCTCTCTCTCTCTCTCTCTCTCTCTCTCTCTCTCTCTTATCTCTCTCT
>CM035184.1:11082631-11090131 GCA_020233015.1 Callinectes sapidus
CTCTCTCTCTCTCTCTCTCTCTCTCTCTCTCTTATTTATACTGACTCGTGGGTTACTATTACCATTATTATTGTTATTATTATTATTATTATTATTATTATTAGTAGTAGTAGTAGTAGTAGTAGTAGTAGTAGTAGTACTATTATTATTGTTATTATTATCATTATTATTATGATTATCATTATTATTATTTTTTTATCATTATTATTATTATTATTATTATTATTATTATTATTATTATTATTATTATTGCTGTAATCATTATCTAAAGTATTAAGAATTATCATAATCATGATGATATTGTTAATATTATTATCATTATCAATATTTTTAAGTGGCAATTCATTGAACATCAGCTTGAAATACTCTGCTTTAGGTCATGAAAGGGTGCGTGGTTTCAGGAGAGGGCATGATGTAGGGGAAGAACAGAGGGAGGTGAGGCCACGTTAGGTCACACAAGGTCGTAATGTAAAAATGTGAAGGAAATCAGGGAGGTTATTAAGTGTGTGTGTGTGTGTGTGTGTGTGTGTGTGTGTGTGTGTGTGTGTGTGTGTGTGTGTGAGTGAGTGAGTGAGTGAGTGTGTGTGTGTGTGTGTGTTGGGGTCACTGCCTCGTTAGATGAGACAGGTGATGGCACGGGAGGCTTGAATTACCAGCCTCATGCATCATATCATTTAATTCGTCTCGTCTCATCTGATTCGCGTTTCTTCTCCTCTTTCTCATCTTCGTGTGTGTGTGTGTGTGTGTGTGTGTGTGTGTGTGTGTGTTTACCTAGTTGTATTATACAGGGTTCGAGCGGGGCTCATAGTGTCTTGTCTCCATATATCCATATATTCAACATTCCTTTGAATTTTTGTATGTTGGTTGCTGTAACCTCTTCCTTTAATCCATCCCAAATATCTACAGTTCTATGTGGAAAGTTGTACTTTTCAATGTCCTTAAGACACCTACTCTTTTCAATCTTGTTTGAATGTCTTTTCGTCTATCTTGTTTCTTCTTTCATAACCACCAGGTCCTGCATGTTCAGCTTTCAATGCCATCTTGTGTAGAATTACTAGATCCCCTCTCTCCCTTCTATCTTGCAGGGTTGGCAGTTCCATTTCTATTGACCTGTCTTCATACATTCGATCTCTTAGTTCTGGTACCATTTTTGTGGCTACTCTTTGGATCCTTTCTGATTCTCTTACATCTTTTTCATGTTTGGTGACCACACCACTGCTGCATATTCCAACCTTGGACATATCATACTATTTAGAATTTTTTTTCATCATATCCTTATCCATGTAATGAAAATCCACCCTAATTTGGGTTACTCTCTTATATTTTGATGAAAATGGTTGGCTTATGTGCCGCTCTGGGTTCAGTGTATCTTGTATCACTACACCCAGATCTTTTTCTTCCTTGCTCTTCAATATTACTTCCTGTCCCATCTTGTAACTCCATTCTGACCTTCTTTTGCTTTTACCTAGCTCCATCACATGGCATTTCTTTGCACTGAAATCCACCGAAATCCAATTTCTACCTCTTACTCCATTCATAGATCTTGTCTATATCTTTTCGTAACTTCCGAAAGTCATCAAGGCTTCTAGCAGCTTTCATTAATTTGGTATCACCTGCAAACAGGTTACATAAGAACATAAGAGATTGAGGAAAGCTGCAAGAGGCCGTTCGACCTATTTGTGGCAGTCCCTGTGTGAACACCTCTACCCAATTTCACCTATTATTCTCATCCATAAACTTGTCCTTTCTTCTTTTAAATCTCTCCAATTTCTGACCACTAACAATATTATTATTGAGTCTGTTCCACTCATCAACAACCCTATTTGAAAACTAGTTCCTTCATATTTTTCTCCTAAACAAAAAATTTTCCAGCTCGAACCCATTATTTCTGTTTATATCCCGATTACCAAGCCTAAAAACCTTTCTAATGTCCCCTTTGTTTTGGATATAATGAACCTATCTATCAGGTCCCCCTCAACCTACATCTCTCTAAGGAATGCAAATTCATTGCTTCATACAGAATATTTCTTAACCTTGTATTTTTTAGACATTCTTCTTTGCACTGATTCTAGTTCATATAGCTGGTCACACCGCACTCCATGTCATTTACATATATCTGGAACATCATGGGTGCCAAGACTGACGACCCCTGTGGTACTCCGTATGTTACTTTCTCCAACTTAAAGCTGTATCCCTGATTAGTGTTCTTATTTATCTATCCTTCAAATAGTTTTGCATTCACTCTAATATTTTTCCCTTTCAGCCCACCTATAAGGTTCAATTTCCATACAAGCCTCCTGTGTGGAACTCTGTCAAACGCCTTTTTGGTGTTCAGGTTGACAGCATTCACCCACCCATCTCTGTTTTCGACTCCTTCAACTATTCTTGTACAAAAACTTAGCAGGTTCGTCAAGCACGACTTTCCTTCTCTGATTCCAAATTGTCTATTTGATATAACCCCATTTTCTTCCAAATATCTCACCCCTTTCTCTTTAAAATATCTCACCCATTTCTCTAATTATCATTTAACAGATTTTGCTGACAACGCTTGTTAGTGATACAGGTCTATAATTTAGTGGGCCAGTCTTTTTTCCTCCTTTGTAAATAGGCACTATATTAGCCCTCTTCCACTCTTGTGGCACTCTCCCCCTCCTCTATTGAGCAGGTAATCACTTCCCAAATTGGCTGTATTAGTTGATGCTACATTCCTTTAGTGTCTAGTCTGACACTCCATCCAGTCCTATTGCTTTCCTTATATCCAAACTTCCCAACAATCTGTCAACAATTTGCCTCTGCATCACGAATTCTTGAAATCCTTTATGTGCATCAGTCACATTTGGCTCTGTAAATATCTCCTCTTCTGAGAATACAGATTTGAAGCTCTTATTCATAATTTCACTCAGCTCTTCTGCTCTTTGGTATGTTTTTTCTCCCTTTGCTATCTTATCTATGGTCTCTTTACACTTCATTTTTCTATTAACATACTTATAGATGAGCTTGGATTCATTTTTATATTTTTCTACCACATCCTTTTCAAAAGCTATTTCTTCCTCTCTTCTTATTCTGACATACTCATTCCTTGCTTCCTTGCATTTATCTCTATTGTTTTTATTTATCTGCTTCTTCAGTTTCCTCTAAGCTCTGTCCTTTGCCCTCTTTAGTTCTTCACATCTGGCATTGAATCATGTGTTTTTGCTACTCCTTACTTTGTATTTTGGTACATACCTTTCCACATCTTCATCATGCTTTCCCTAGGAATGTTTCATATTTTTCATGTAATGTTTTACCACTCACGATCCCTCCCCAATCTATACTTCCAAAATATTTCCTTAAGTCTACAAAGTTGGTCCTTGCATAATTTAATCTTCCATGTTTATAATCCTCTCTTCTTAGCATTACCAATTTTTGCAATTCTATCTCTATCAAGACATGATTACTTCTCCCCATTGGGCTTAGGTGCTTCATGTGGCCAGCGCGTCTGGCTACGAATCCGTGGGTCCGAGTTCGATCCCGGACGAGGACGGCCCAGGTTTTCATCCTTCACTGGTCGATAAATGGGTACCTAGGGCAACCTAGGGAAGGTAAACTGTGGAAACCCGGATTTCATGCTGGCCCCATGTCCCGGGGTAAGGGACTATTCCACCACAGGCTCAAAGGCCAAGGAGACTGGAGATGAGCGCCCGCAGCCACGCGCTGATACAGCGTAAGCCCCCCACTTTACCTTTGTATACCATAGATCAATATAGGTACATTTCTTCCTATCCACCGTATCTTTTACCAAGTCTTCCTTTTTTTTATAATCAGGCTTACGGTGTCCTTTATCTTGTCCTGTATCTGTCTCTTTAATACCTCGGCAAAACTAAGATTTTCCTCCTCCCTATCCATACGTCCTTTAATTCTATCAATTTGGACTCACTGCATGTTTTTTTCCTAATCGTTTTTCACCTTTCTTTTTATATCTTCAAGTTCTACCTCATAACTGTCACATTTTGTCTTGAGGATCTCATTTTTACTTTTCATGCTTCCCAGTTCCTTCTTCATTTCCATATTTGCCTCTATGACATACTCATACTCCCAAAATTTACTTTTCATTTCCTAATTTTTTTTTCCAGTACCTCAAACTTAATCATGATACCTTCCAACCCCTTCATAAATCCTTCATAAATATCATTTCTCTTTCTGCATTTACGAACCTTCTCGTGTGTGTGTGTGTGTGTGTGTGTGTGTGTCACCATCATTTTGTCTACGGAGCGAGCTCAGAGCTCACAGAGCGATCTTCGGGTAGGGCTGAAACCACATCACACACTGCACACAGGGACAGCGAGGCCACAACCTCTCGACCTACATCCCGTACCTACTTGCTTCTAGGTAAACAAGGGCTATAGATACACATTTTCCCATTTGCCTCGCCGCGCCCGGACTCGAATCAGGGCCCTCTCGGTTGTGAGCCGAGTGTGTGTGTGTAATTCATTGTCTCGATCGCCTGCTGGTCACCCGGCCAATCTTTACCCTTCGGAGCGAGCTCAGAGCTCATAGACCAACCTTCGGGTACGGCTGAAACCACATCACACACTATACACCGGGACAGCGAGGCCACAACCCCTCGACTTACATCCCGTACCTACTTGCTGCTAGACGAACAGGGGATACATACAAATTAAGAGGCTTGCCTATTTGCCTCGCCGCGCCCGGGACTCGAACCCTCTCCGTTGTGAGCCGACCGTGCTAACCATTACACTACGTGGTGTGGGTGTGTGTGTGTGTGTGTGTGTGTGTGTGTGTGTGTAAAGGCGTGAGTATGTATGGGTGTGCATGGGGGTTTGAATCATGGAAGTGTTTCTCCTGTTAGCAATATAGAAATGTTGGTAATCTAACGCCAGAACCGTAAAAACCCTCACAGCGTCGGAACAAAAATTAATCTTTTTCTCACAGGTGCCGGAACTTTTCTTTCATTTTTGGAATGAAATTAGGATTTGAATCCCATATATATGGATCTTAGGTGCCCAAGAGTTACTTTCGATTTTGAAAGTTGCCGTAAAATACACGATTTCGCACTATCAATCGTCTGTACCTCATTGTAATCATCACCAGCATCATCCTTAATACCTTCACCGTCATTATTACCATCATCACTACCAATGTCATCCTCAGGGACATTTATTTCCTCTCAAATTGGCACTCATTCTTTGTCACAATAAAAAAAAAATTCAGTGTCATTTTCATTCCCTCCCTTCTGAGGTCTATAAATTTCATTATCGTCTGAATATGATGATGATGATGATATTGACGCATCACATTCCACAAACTATCCACTATCCTCTCTCCTCAGTAATATCCACACGGTATTGTCCAGCATGCGATCAATTCCACTCTCGTCAAATCGGGTAAAATGCACGTTTTACATGTCGACTAATCACAGATAACTCACTTTCACTAGATCAGTCAGGTGATGCTTGGAAGGTGAAAAAATGATGCACAAGAGTCAGGCTATACAGAGACATCCTGAGAATTGGACGTTGACTGCTCTATACGAGAGCAATCGAACCTCCAATAGCTCGGCGTAAATATAAGTCGGTAGCAAAATTCGCATCGACGACAAGCGGGGTAAATATATGCAGCTGACGCTGTACCGGTTAAAAATAACTCAGTATTAAGAGAGAGAGAGAGAGAGAGAGAGAGAGAGAGAGAGAGAGAGAGAGAGAGAGAGAGAGAGAGAGAGAGAGAGAGAGAGAGAGAGAGAGAGAGCGAGCGAGCTATGGTCGGTGTTTGCTAGCAGGTGACACGATTCAACAGAGAAGTTTGAGTTCATAAAGCTTTTTCACCACCAACTGAACAATGTCTGGGATGTGGTAAGCTGTTGTGGATGTCTTAAAGCTGATAAGGTCATCGTATGTGTCTTACAGTAAGGTCAGGTGAGGTAGCAGTGTTTGAAGTTAGATTATTGATGAACGTATAAGGACAAAACACCTTAAAACATACTCAAACACATCCAAAACACCTAACCCAAAACACACTCAAACACTCCCAAAATATACTATTTCAGCTAAAACATACCCGAACTTACGTCGCCAGAAAAGACTAGAGAGCGGTGACTCGGCTAAATTTACGAAGATAATCTTAAAAGATTACCCATAGGAAAAAATGAAGCCACGGCTGAATGCTTAATATGCTATGACTTATAAAAAACTTTAATTCATTTCCACAACAGTAAAACCTCCCCAACGTGACTAAAAATCTTTATAATATGTAAATTAAGTGTAGAAAATATCCAAACATCATCATTAAAAGAAGTGAAACATCCAGCTTTTTTGACGAACAGTTAGCTAGAACCAGAATTACACGCATGAAAAATGCAAGTGTAAAAAAGGCATTCAAATCTAAACTCATTAAAAAAACTCTTGTAAAACATATCCATTTTTACTTGGCGAGTATTCTAACACACTTTTACAAAGTCTGACTTATCTCTAAAGGCATTCTAGAACGAGTTAGACCGTGAACCAAATCATATAAATAAGAGAAAATATAAGATTTACATTTAGCAAAGCTAAACACCAATTCATAGTACACATGTTTGACTCAGTGGGGTCAGCAACAAACTTAAAATAATCCTTGAAATAAAAATCCGTATATGGTGAGGTGTAAATCTTGACCATGTACTTGTAATATATGCTTGATGATAATGCCGGTGGTGAGACAAATGCAGTTGTTTAGCAGGTGCAGTATATTAATTTTAAAAGTACACTGAGTATAATGAGAATGAAGTTGGAGTTCCTGCCAGAAGTCAGCCACCACATCCAGCGGGGCGGACGTAGGATTGGTGGTAAGTGACCCACTAGATTCAAGGCCAGGAGACAAAGCCAGATAGGGCTATCCAAAGCAAAGGGTCAGGATCCAGGGTAAGACAGAGTGGCGTCAGTACACGAATAGTATGGTGGGTAGCGACCAAGTGGGTTTTCTGCCACATCACATGGGCATAGACTGGGTGTGGGCACAGAGAAATGTGCAGGCATCCCCTGTACATCATTCGGCCAAGTAAAATGAGGCATGCTCCCCTATCGCACAAAACATATGAAATGGTGCGGGCACATTATCACGCAATACAGACATGTATTAGCTGTGTAATATATGTAACAACAGCGGGTATGCACTGGCAAATAATAAACCAAGAAAACACTAGATTCACATAATGAAACAAAATACCGAATGACCAAAATAATACCCACAGTAAAACTAAACAGAATAAAGTATTTCTTAGCCCAAATAAATTGCAAGATAACACCACACTGCATTAGACAGTAGCAGTAAAGACGTACTGATGGGCTGTAATATCAGAATAGCAGCACAAAAAAACATCACTAAAACCGTTAATGTATGCGTTTGTATGATGGAGCTTGCGTCAGATAAGCAGCTTGCAGAGGTGTTTGGGGACAACAAGCATAGCTTGAAATCGTACGGGAAGGCTGGCAGGCAGGCAAGGAAGGAACATCTTGAAAAGCACTT
>CM035184.1:11100074-11117574 GCA_020233015.1 Callinectes sapidus
GCGGTGTGCTGACTTTCAAAGTGTAATTGTGAGCTTTGTGGAGTCGACCGCCAACTTTGCTTGATGCGACCATCAACTAGGGTATGTAAACTGTTCATAACCCGAGAATTAAACAGATCGGTAAGAAGCAGCTATTCCGCATATTTACCCATTATGGATGATCAACACAGTCAATAACACCCATACCTTTAAAAAAAATAATTCACACAAAGAACACGCTGTAGGATTAGTGGCTCAGGGTAAACTATTATTCTATAGAATATTTCAGTGATTCAGTGATAGTGCAAAATTATAGTCTGCATTATCGATAACAAATCCTCACTAAATACCAGTAATCAGTATTCTTTAAAGCATTCAGAATGGGAACTAAATGTCCACAACGCTTCACATACCTGTAGGACTTCCAGGAGGTGAAGACGGAGTGAGGAAGCCACATGAATTAATTGAAAAGTGGCCTCTTTTCAACTTCTTGAGCTCGCCACCGTCCACCTCTGAACGGACGCCAACACTGATCATCACCATCACGCAGCCGCGTCACTTACTATGCCGTGACGAAGGTGGACTGAGGAGGCCCCGCTCAGCCCTGGGATGAAAACTAGCTTAAATTTCAACTTCTCTCGCCACCGTCCACCTTTGAACGGACGCCAACACTGATCATCACCACCACGCAGCCGCGTCACTTAGTATGTCGTGACGAAGGTGAACTGAGGAGGCCCCGCTCAGCCCTACGATGAAAACTGGCTTCTTTTCAGCTTGTATCTCGCCACCGTCAACCTCTGACAGGACACCAACACTGATCATCACCACCACGCAGCCGCGTCACTTAGTATGCCGTGACGAAGGTGAACTGAGGAGGCCTCGTTCAGCAGTGGGATGAAAAATTATCTCTATTCGGTTTCACCATCGTTGCACCTTTCATCACTGACAGGACACCAACACTGATCATCGGCCATCACCACCACGCACCCGCATCACTGTGACGTGTGTGCGTTGACAACGCAGTGGTCTACATTTTGTCTACTTTCTTGTCATCTTATAACAATTGACGGGTAACGTTATGATGTTGCAAACTCTATGACCTACACACGCAACAATAGCAGGAAGTCAAGCAGAAAACACTGTTATAATAGAATATTAAGGCAGTTGTAAACTGAGGGTACATTCTCTCGCCTGCACGCTAGCTGGCACCCACAGCCCCACACACTCATGTTGTCTGTATAGGGAGGGAGGGTGCGATTGGTGGAAGAATGGAGGGATGGAAGAAACGAGTGAGAGGTCTGCTTCGAAGGTTCGTAACTGTTGATGAAGCTTCGTCTTGGCGATGAGTAACCTTCTGTCTTACGCACTATGAATAGGACACTGTTTAATATATTTTCTGGAGATAGGACGCCATGTTGATAAAGCTTTGCTTTGATGATGAAGTATGAGAACTCATGTGTCCTATGCTCTGGCAGAAGGAAGCTGTGCTTGATATACCATTGCGCTTTTTATAGATTGAGTCGTTATATTTATTTATTTGTAATAAGTAATCTCTCTCTCTCTCTCTCTCTCTCTCTCTCTCTCTCTCTCTCTCTCTCTCTCTCTCTCTCTCTCTCTCTCTCTTAAACGTACATAAATCAGACTTCATAATTCAGCGAAACAATATACATATGTATGTAAATGAGGGAGAGAGGGAGGGGAAGGATGAGTGATGGGTTAATGGGAGAGGAGGGAGACCAGCTTGGGAGAGGGAGATTTTGAAACAAGCTAGCTGAAGGAATAACTGGATGGATAAATGAGCAGTAAGGCTACGCATGGTGTGTATAGAATGAGAGAATAATGGAAATCTCGTACAAAATTGTCCAAATATGTCGTAATTATTCATACGGTCATAATGTATGATAACAGGAAAAAAATGTGTAGAAAATTACGGAAATTGACTGGTACCATGAATAAGATCAGGAATAATAAGAGTAATCCGGTAAAGAAATGCAAAGAAATAAAGATAAAGGCGGTATAATGATTAAACAATATATATATATATATATATATATATATATATATATATATATATCTATATATATATATATATATCTATTATAATACATATATATATATCTATATAATATATATATTATATATATATATATATATATATATATATATATATATATATATGATAGAGTAAATAATGATCATAACTTAAGGAGGAATGACAGATAAAATACAAAAACCCAAATACCCTATGACCTCATGTGCGTGTGCGTGTGTGTGTGTGTGTGTGTGTGCCACCTTCCATCCTTTCTTACTCTCACGCACTTTCCTTCAGCTTTTCCTCCTCACACTATAATTGCCTTTCCTTACGGAGAGAGAGAGAGAGAGAGAGAGAGAGAGAGAGAGAGAGAGAGAGAGAGAGAGAGAGAGAGAGAGAATTTTTGGTTATGAATTGAGTCGCGCGCGCGCGCGCGCGTGTGTGTGTGTGTGTGTGTGTGTGTGTGTGTGTGTGTGTGTGTGTGTGTGTGTGTGTGTGTGTAATTTATAACCGGTTTGTAGTCAATAAAACATATCTTTTTATATAACTATCTATTTTATCCATCGGTAAATCTTTTTATGTGTCTATTTATTTTTGAGTGTGTGTGTGTGTGTGTGTGTGTGTGTGTGTGTGTGTGTGTGTCAACCCGGCCTATATATATATATATATATATATATATATATATATATCCTATATATTAATATATATAGATACTATATATATAATCTTATATATCCTATAATATATATATATATATATATGACGGTTTCCTCAGCCATATTTCCCAGTCCATTCCCACTCCCAATCTCTCCTTGATGTGTTGCCCTAAGCATCCGTTTTTTCCTCCAACTCCACCACCAGCACTACCTTGGCGCCAGAGAAAGAGAGAGGGGGAGTGGGGGAGGGGGCTGATAGGGATGGACATGAGAAGAAAAGAAGGAAAATAGCACCATAATAAATGAGACTTAGCAGAGGAAAAAGAGGAGGAGAGCAGGGAGGAGGAGTAGGAGGGCAGAATCGTCGGCATCCAGTTATCCTCCCGCCTCTCCTCCTCCTCCTCCTCCTCCTCCTACGACTTTCTGGCGCCAGGAAACTTCATTGATCTGCCAAACCTGCTCTTCCTCTTCCTCTTCCCTGTCTCTCCTTTCCCTCCTTTCCTCATTCTCCCTTTTTCCTTTTTTCTTTTACTCATCCTCCTTTTCCTCTCCCTTTTCTTTCTGGCCTGTTCTTTCTCACCTGATTCTTCTCTACCTTTCTCCTCCATCCTCTATGTTTCCTTTTCTTTCTCATCCCATCTTCCCTCCCTTTCTTTTCCTCCTTAACCCTCACCTCTTTTATTTCCCCCAACCAGTAGTAGCAGCAGAACTAACAGTAATAGTAGTAGTGTTGTGGTAGTAGTAGTAGTAGTGTGATGGTGGTAGTAGTAGTAGTGGTGTGGTGGTAGTAGTAGTAGTAGTGTGGTGGTAGTAGTAGTAGTTAATCTATTCTAACAAGTACAGTGCCTCTTTTACTAACAATCGTCTATTCCAGTCCACTATTATTATGAAAATTTAATTCTTCCCTTTCATAAAACACAGTCTTGGGAAACTAGAGAAACTATAGGTAAAATTTCAAAGTAGCCTACATTATCATTACCAATATATCTTCCACACTCCTAGTAAGTCATTAAAAATGGCAAAACAAGAAAAGATAGGATTCCAAAGTTTACCAGATGTTATAATTTCCACTACATCTCCCACACTCCTCAGATTTCCACCACATTGTAGAGGATGGGATAAAGATGAGCAACTGGCCAGGATGTGTCAGTGGTGCTTTGTCCCTCAGATTCCTTCACTGCAATATGCCACATAATCACTCCACTAAAATCAATGTAAGAAGTCTTTTATAAGCAGCTATAAGAAAAAGATAGTAAAAAATAATGAAATTTGCTGTTTCTAGCCAGTGCAATCTTTGGAGCTGATTGTAAACTGAGAAAAGATATGTTGAAGTGGTTGATGATTAGGTAAGTCAAATAACAGTGAAAGGATCAAGATCATTATGGCAACACTGAGATGCTGATGTAAAGGTTGTAGGAGATACTGGCAAGTTTTATGTCACCAATAAGACAAGCACTGACCACCAAGCCAGTGTGGATTTTGGCAAGCCTTCACCACCATGTCACACCAGAATGCAGGACTGAAAGCGCCCCCCACAAACACCACACATACTCATACATACAATAACATTTTACAATTTAGAAGAAAGTCACAAGTGTAACAATACTGGTGCAGCTCCACTTCTTCCCTCACACAAGGAGATAAGAATTAAGGATGGGAGGACTTAAGAGAGACTTGATGTAAAAGAATGGAGGTGGGAAGCAGAAGTCTGGTCAAGGATAATGATACTGGAGTTAGCCAGAGTAATATCCACTCATTCATTCACTGTCATTCTAACTAATCTGCCCCCAAAATCAAATTAAGTAAATGTGTATATACCAGGCCAGCAATGCCCCTTATGGATACATCATTCACTCTTAGACTTGTACATATACATATTCTCCCAAACATTTCTTTGCTTCACCTCCACTGTTTCAAGAGGCTTTACTTGAATTTACACAAGTCTAAAGTGTTTTTTATATCTACAGGCAGATTGAAAAGACTTCTACAATAACTAGAAAAACACTTGAAAAATCATCTCTGCTCTTGGAAAATAGTCGTGACGAGAGAGCGATGCATTTTCAAGGGTGCCTTTATGGTTCTAGATGCAGATTGACAAGATTCCTACATCATAACTGATCATCTCTGTGGCTTTGAGAATACATTGTGTTGAGAGAGCTCAGTGTTTTTGAATACTGACCTTAGTCCCATTGTTTCCTGGTGGCAAGAGACAGTCTTGTGGATCACCCCACTACCCACCAGAAGCAGAGGCATAGTATTAAGTATAGGTAGGTTTAAATATCAAATTTATTTAGGTATCTCCACAAAAAGCCACTTCCATATGACCACTGCATCCTCCCGTTGTATACCAGCATCAACAGGACACACAGACAGGCAGGCAGGCAGGCAGACAGACAGACAGACAGACAGACAGACCAGAAAACACAACGAACTTGACTTTCCTTCCTCAACTTATACTTTCAATAAATAACAGTGCAAAAACAGTCGTACTGCCAAAAATTCCAATTTGTAAAAAATGACGTAAAAATTTGCTAGCATTAACAACATAGAGTAATGCTTATGGGAATACTGTTTGGAGACAAGAATACCTATAGTGGTAATGTAACATCACACAGCCTGCAAGAAAGAACTCACTCTTTCTCCATCTCTCATACTATCTCTCTTGCAATCTCTAGCCCTGGAAATAAAGACAAGGGGGATGATGGAGGATGAGTCAGTATGAGGACAGCCTTGCTTTCTCATACTGTACCACAAAAACTTAAAAACCCTCATATTCCTACAAACATTCTCGTTCTAGCCTTGGAAATAAAGAAGAGGAGCTGAGGGAGGAAGGAGTACCATAAGGGTGGCTGTTCTCCCTCTCACCAAACTGGGAAAGTATTCAAAGCATCCTCGGATCCTCCAGACATTCATTACAAGAGCGACTGTTGTTGTTGTTGGCATTATGGGGAGGAAGAGAGGGAGACAAGGCTAGGCTAGTGGAGAATGATGGTAGGTGTTGTGGGTGGAGGCATAGATGCATGGATGGTCCCTCAGTACATAGCTTCAATAGAGTTGGTGGAGCGCGGTTTCTTGATCTTCTCCATGTTCTTAGTAATCATGTCGTGCAGGGTGGCGTAGTGGTTCCGGATCTCAGAAAGGGTGATGCGTAACGACAGGTACTCCTTCTCATCCAGCTCCACCACTGTTCGCCGGTAGTCATCAATGTGTGGGTACTTGGCCACCTGCAATGTATGGTGAGTTGGATGTGAGGTGGATGAAAGAACCAATGTTACTATGCTTTATTATCATTTTATTTTATGTTCTTGTTTGATCAACAGGAAATTGAGATGTAGGGATGCAATTATGGTAGAAAAAGGGTGAGTCACATAAGAATGATGCAAAAGATTGAAATAACTAGAGGGAACTTGTACAAAGCATCAACATTCACTTACGGGAAATGGTAAAAGAAGTATGTTACAACAAAGTAAATAAATAAGTACACAGGAAAATCTTGCAAAGGAAAATAACAGGGGCAGGGACCTCACTGTCTAAACAATGACCCACCTTAGACACCAGCTTGGCCCGAGTCATATAGTACCGGGATATTTGGTCAAAGAAGGAGGCCGCCTCAGACTCTACCGTGCGAATCTCCCCAAGTGTCTCCTCCTGAATGCTGACCCCAAAGTTGTTGCCATCCTCAATTTTGGGGATGAGAAACGATATCCACATTTTCAACTGTGAAAGGAAACAAGTGTTCACAAGTAACCTCACATGGACCAAATGTGAATATTTCCTTTGAAGTGCCACACACAGCAAGACAAGTGAATCATTGGCTTAAATTAATTGCATATACCACTATCTCCATTCTTCTATCTAATGGTAGCGATGTGACTCCCTTGCAGCATTTGGAGTAAGGTTAAAAGTCTCAACTAAAGTGAGTGCTTTTACTCTTTATCAACATCCCATGCTAATGACTCAGAACAAGATGAGAGTAAAACTGCAGGTGGCAAGGAGGTGGGAACTGTGTGGCAATGTCAAGCCACACCTACCCAGTGGACAGTCTGGCTGGCATACCTATGACTCAAAGAACAGAATCCCTTAACAATTTTACACCCTCTGTTATAGTTTGCTCTATGGGATACTAATAACTGTCTGAATGTGGCAGAATGTCATCGTGCAAAGTAACACTTTTGAAAACTAGTGCAACAATATCTGGCTGTCATTCATTTTGACCCATCATGATGAGAGTAGGTGCTGGTGAAGGCTCTGTGTGCAGCTTCTCCACTCATTGTGATTTTAACAATTTTAACAAGTTTTCCATTTGCTTTAGTGATTATCATCATGCAAGATTTACTGTATGCATTTTCATGTTAGAAATTGTTAAATGTAACAACTAAAGATCTATTGCAATTTAAAGTTCCTTAAAATCTATTGCTTTTCTCTCATATATAAATAAATAAATAAATAAATAAATATATATATATATTGGATATTATTTAATACTATAATTAATGTAATGAAATTGAATCATGCTATACTTGCCATAGTCCAAGCATTCTTTCCCTTACTTCATGGTGCAGATAATTTCTCAACAATTAATGTAAAGTAGTTGTAGTGAAAATCAAACAGTAAACATCTGCTCACCAGGTTGGCTTCCTCCACCAGCTGGCAGATGAGAGGTTTGATGGTGTCCACCATCTGGGTGATGTGTGAGTTGATAGGCACGGAGCCGGAGGGAAGAACAAACACCTTGGCGCCTGTCACGGAATCCTCGGCACCGTCGGTCATCTTTCGCTTCTTCCCAGGAGGATCTCCATCATGGCTGACCAGGAACATTCACAATAATCAACATCAATAATAATACCAACAGGTATGACTACTACTGATAATAATGTACATACCTATACATCATTACAAGGGGAAGCTCAGACTTGGCAGACTCATGAACTCCCAGCTTACTGCATTAGAAGAATCTCAGTAATCACCAGACTGGACACAAAAACCACCACTACATACACTCTACAGTACCAGTGCCTTGCTTACCACCACACTAGATACAGGAATCACTACCTCTGTCACACAAATACAAACTTACTTGTTTACCACAATAGGTTCAGGTACGGGAATCTTGAGGTCTGAGTGAACGGTTTCCAGGTTTTCACACAGGAATGGTGACTCCTCCAGCAGCTTGTTAAAGTGTATGATGCGTTCAGGGAATTTTTTCTTCACTAACTCCTCTGCCATTTCCTTCACCGTCCCCTTGTAGGACTCCACCTGAGGAAGCAAGCAACATTATCAACCTGCAAGATAAACACACCAAATGTTCTTTTTCCACAACATTTATGAGTGCAATCATCTCACATTTAACCTACAGTCTGAGACAGTGATATATCAGATCCTTTCCTTATTCACCTAACCCTAATCCCTCCTACCCTTATCCTAACCAAATATATAATGCCATAATCCTTTTATTTTCTCACACATTAAGTCTTCTGAGAGCAGCCCCTCCCACACCTTTAATAGATATAGACAAAGAATAAGAAATAAAATGCTTCATAATGGAGGTGGCATACAAACACAAAGAAATGAATATATAGGAGACATAATATAAGCCATGAGAGGTGACTGCCAAGGATGAAATCCTGACAATATTACATGTCTTTGATTTTTATTATTAAATTTCTATTACTGAAAGTTACACTTGACCAGTCAATCATTATCATGCAGTAGTGCTGCCTGTTAGTCTGACTGGAGTATCGGTCTCTTTGATCCCTTCCTCCCCCAGTCTGGGCAGATTGCAATACCTTGCCACTAGTTTATAGAACCCTTCTTTCATTGTGCTGGGGGGTAAAACGGAAAATTCATTCATCTTACCATTAACCCACCCATGAACAAAGGTCATTAATGAAGAAGACATTTCAATAAACCTTTAGAATACTCAGACGTCAGATGAGCAACAGTAAACCCAAGAGAGACGACCAGTACCGTTTATCTCATCATCCAGACACTCACCATCAAAGATCCCTCGAGAAGGAAAATTCCGATACATTGTATTATTGAGATGTAATAGCAATAAAACGCATGGCACTATCACCCTCCCTTATGGTGCTAGGGAGAGGTGAGGCAGCATAGCCCAGCCTATCACCCTCGCCCCTTCACAACACAGTACACACAGAACTCATAGGTCCGTCAAGGCTGACATAATCGGCTCTCTTCGCCTTCAATCATTCAAAGAAATACCGATCACATTGTCATTCTAGCAGCTTTGTCCCACCAGTCACTGTTAGAGTAAAATATTTCACCACCAGCGAAATGAAATAATAAACCAATAGTTCACCCTGACCCTGCGCATCCTTGCGTCAGTACCGCTAGGCAGACACACCTGAGGAAGAAATTCAGCCATGTCGTCAGGAACTGTTACTGCTACTCGAAGTTTGTTTCGGTTTTCTTCCCTGTATTAGTGTAAAGACTCACAACTCAGACATCATGGAGTGGCACAACTCTTTAAATGTGGTATTCAAACTCAAGGCAGCGAGGTGTTGGGGAATCAGGTGAGAAAATTAAAGGTTCCGGTAGCATTAGTGTTGGAGTTTCGTACCTCTATAGGCAGAGCGGGCACACGTGTTGTCTAGCGGCAGATTGAAGGGAATTGGTCAAATTTTAATGTCCTGCCTTTATTTGAGAGGAACACTTGTATATCTTTTTATATTAAGTATAAATGAGATCTTGTCTAGGTCATACAAATTAGGGAGAATTAAAAGGATGAAGAATATAGGAATTTATAGTGTAATACATGTATATGACAATAGATTTTCGCATGTATTATTTTCCTTGACGAGGGAATGATAATTAGGGAGTATGAAACAATGATGATAATTCTTCACACAAACTGCTGTTCTCTATCGTTTCTCATGTCTAATGTTTCCCTTTTCATCTTTTCAGTTGTGTTCATGATGAATTGAAAGAATGGAAGGATACATTTACTTTTTTCTTTTTTTTTCTTTTCTGGATATTCTTTCCTTGGTGAGAAAACTCTTTGATGTTTAGCATCTATGGTCTTATACGAACTAGACAAGGTGTGAAAATAAGAAAGGATGAATGATTTAGGAGGCTGAGATGTTATGACGAGAGAGAGAGAGAGAGAGAGAGAGAGAGAGAGAGAGAGAGAGAGAGAGAGAGAGAGAGAGAGAGAGAGAGAGAGAGAGAGAGAGAGAGAGAGAGAGAGAATGTTTGTTTGTTCATTGTTCTATTTTTCTCTAAGTTTTATATTATGATGCATCATACGTCCTTATTTTCTTATCTTTTTAATTGTCCTACATCTCTCGTTTATACAAAATTCTCTCTCTCTCTCTCTCTCTCTCTCTCTCTCTCTCTCTCTCTGATAAGAAATACAGAGCAAGTTACACGAACTCCAGCTTTCCTTAGGCCTATGGCAAGCTGAGCGATGCACCTCAGTTTTTACTAGGGCACTGGTATTCCGTCTTATCTTGGTGGGGTGGCGGGAACTAGTCACAAGCGGGAAGGGGTGGGTGGATGGAAGGTACACCAAAGGAATGTTTCGTTGCTCCTGACTGGCAAAATCCAATATGAAGGAAGTGCAAGTGAAATGTGGAGATGATTACAGCGAGAGCTGGTAGACTGGCCCAAAGTTTGGAGTATAAGGATGTATGGATAAAGAGAGACAAAAATTTGGAAGAAAGACAGAAGGAGAAAGATCTAAGACAAGAGGCTAAGGGAAAAAAAAAAAAAAAAAAAAAAAAACTTAAAGAGGACAGAGACCGAGAAGAAGAAATTTTACTGGAGGGTGTTAGACATGAGACTGAGGGGTATAAGTGATGAAAGGGGCAGCAAATTAAAAGTAACATTTACTGATGTGGACGGGTTAATATCTAGTATGCTAAAGATAAAGGATTATTTGAATATTCATAGATCAGATGTATTCTGCATGGCGGAGACCAAATTAAAGGAGCACATCCACATAAAGAAAAAGAAAGGGAAAAGGAGGAGGAGGGGACCTAATTATGGTGCAAGACGACATTTTTGTTGAGGGAGTGCAATATGGTGATGGCATGGCAGAAGTTATTGGTATAACAATACGAATTAATGGAAGAGAGAGGAGGTAATTTGTATAATTTGTATTAATGTATGTGCCACCAAAAACAAATACGTGGAAGTTGGAAGAATATAAAGTAATGCAGAAGGAGGTGATAAAATACCTGGATGACTTGATAAGGAAGGACAAGAAGGTACTACTACTGGGAGATTTTAAGTGCAAAGGTGTAAACTGGAAAGAAATGGAAGGAAATGGAAACGCAGGATCATGGAGTGGAGATATGTTGCAATTAGCCATGGAGAACACATTGACTCAATGGGTGGAAGAATTCAAAAGGCTTAGAATAATAATAAAAAAAAAATAATAAAAAAAAAAAAAACGTCAATGCTAGACCTGGTATTAACAAAGCAAAACAACAACAACAACATCAACAACAACAAAAAAACTCCGTCCCATCATTAGGTACCTAAGCCCATTATGGAGAAGTGATCACGTCTTGATTGAAACAGAATTGAAAGAATCGGCAATGGTAAGAAGAGAAGAGGATTATAAAAATTGAAGATTGGATTATGCAAGGGCCAACTTTGAAGACTTAAGGAAATTTTTTGGAAGTATAGATTGGGGAGGGATCATGAGTGGTAAAACAGCACAGGAAAAATATGAAACATTCCAAAGGAAGGATAATGAAGGTGTGGAAAGGTATGTACCTAAATGCAAAATAAGGAGCAGCAAACACAAATAGTACAATGCCAGATGTGCAGAAGCAAAGAGGACAAAGGAAAAAGCTTGGAGGAAACTGAAGAAGCAGAAGAATGAAAACAATAGAGCGAGATACAAGGAAGTATGTCAGGATAAGAAGAGAGGAAGAAATAGCTTTTGAAAAGGATGTGGTAGAGAAGTGTGAAATGAACCCAAACTTTTCTATAAGTATATTAATGGAAAAATGAAGTGTAAAGAAAGCATAAGTAAGATAGTAAAGGGAGAAAAAACATACCAAACACCAGAAGAGCTGAATGGAATTATGAATAAGAACTTCAAATCTGTATTCTCAGAAGAGGAGGTATTTACAGAGCCAAATGTGGCTGAGGCACATAAAGGATTTCAAGAATTCGTGATGCAGAGGCAAATTGTTGACAGATTGTTGGGAAGTTTGGATATAAGGAAAGCAATAGGACTGGATGGAGTGTCAGACTAGACACTAAAGGAATGTAGCCATCAACTAATACAGCCAATTTGGGAAGTGATTACCTGCTCAATAGAGGAGGGGGAGAGTGCCACAAGAGTGGAAGAGGGCTAATATAGTGCCTATTTACAAAGGAGGAAAGAAGACTGGCCCACTAAATTATAGACCTGTATCACTAACAGGCGTTGTCAGCAAAATCTGTTAAATGATAATTAGAGAGAAATGGGTGAGATATTTGGAAGGGTATGGGGTTATATCAAATAGACAATTTGGAATCAGAGAAGGAAGATCGTGCGTGACGAACTTGCTAAGTTTTTATACAAGAGTAGTTGAAGGAGTCGAAAACAGAGATGGGTGGGTGGATGCTGTCAACCATGGGACATCAAAAAGGCGTTTGACAGAGTTCCACACAAGAGACTTTTATGGAAACTGAAACACAGGTGGGCTGAGAAAGTTTCAGAATGGATGCAGAATTATTTGAAGGATAGAGAAATGAGAACTGTAATTAGAAATGCAGCTTCAAGTTGGAGAGATTTAACAAGAAGAGTGCCGCAGGATCTTAGCTCCCACAATGTTCCCGATATATGTATATGACATGTAGTATGGCGTGACCAGCTATTTAAACCTGTTTGCAGATGACGCCATTAATGAGAGTTGTTTAAAAACATTGATGACTGTCGAGAGTTACAAGGAGATATAGACAACATCTATGAGTGGAATAAGAGGTGAAAATTGAATTTCATTGCAAAAAAAAAAAAAAAAAAAAAAAAATGTTATATGATGGAGCTAGGCCAAAGCAAAAGAAGGCTAGAATGGAGTTACAAGATAGGACAGGAAGTAATACTTCAGACCAAGGAAGAAAAGATCTGGGTGTGGTGATACAAGATAGTGACGATACACTGAGCCCAGAGCAGCACATAAGCAAACTGTATTTGGATCCACATACAGGATGTTAACCAATATTAGGGTGGCTTTCCACTATATGGATAAGGATATTGTTACGAACCAATGTTTAATGTTATGGGGCTGTGTGTGTGTGAGTGGCACAGAGTTGGGAGAACGAGACAAAGGGGATATTTTGATGAGTTAGGAGTAGCTGGCCGGCAAGGACAGAGAGAAGACCCGCCTGAGAGTGCTGCATCACCTCCTCTCGTTTCCTGGACATGCCATGTGAAAGTGTCTGTGTATTACAGTGAGTGCAAAGACTGTGGTTGCCACTGTTGACATTGTAAAAGCTTACCGGGAGGCCACGAAAGACGTGTGAGGTGGTCCAAGCTGCCCCCTTGCTGTGCGCCTTTGTTCTGTGTGTGGTGTCGATCCCCCCCCGTGTGTTACGTGTGCTGTAGTACTGAGTAAAGTGGCCAAAGTGAACTCTGTGTGCTTTGTCCCCTATTTGATCTGCTATAGGGTCACTTCGCTACACTTGCCCATCCGAGCTGTGAATGTCAAGCCATCCCTGCCTTGCCTGTGTGTACCTGTGGCCTGAGTCATGCTGTTGGGGGCAGAGAGGGTGTGAAGGGAGTACGTTACGTAACAAGTGGTGTCAGGAGTAGTAGGATGTTTGATGGTGTCAAGTGACTAGCCGAGTGTTATAGCAGCAAAATGGAGGACGAAGGCAGACGGCAAAATGGCGGGCATGACGCCTGTGTGCCTGTGGGCGAGGCTAGTGACGTCACAGTGGCGGGAGGGGAAAATACTGCCATGTTGACGATGCTCCAAGCCTTAATAATAAAAATGGACCAGCAGGCGACAAAAATTAACCAGATGACAAAAATGGACCAGCAGTTGATGAAAATGGATCAACAGGTGGTGAAAATGGACGAGCAGCCAGCCCAAATGCAGAACCTGGGGGCAGGGTTCGCACAAGTGAGGGAAGTTGTGGCAGCTCAAGACCTCTCTCTGTTGGACTGGCAGCTGTGTGGCGTGACTGGCCACTGTAAGCTGACAGTCTCTGTAGCCGACATGGAGGAACCCTGTCTATTGGGGCTAGACTCCCTGTTTCGGAATGCAGCGTGTGATCATCTCGGAAGGATGCAGAGGCGGGTACGCAGAGAAGCCGTTCCACTGATCCTTGAGGCTGCTGCTAAACAGGTTCGGATGACGCGTTCGGATGTTGAGGAAGAGAGACTGGAGCTCCACTGCCGAGTCATGAGGGAAGATGATGCAGCAGACGCCACTAAAGAAGCCCGTGGAGGCCATGCAGCGGTGAGCAGCTGCGGTGGTGAGGTGAATGACGGCGCGGGAAAGGCGGGCCCGTTGGGAACGGGCAGAGCGAGGCTGGCCAGCATTGGGATGGCGCGACGGCTGTCGGCACTTCGACCCTGACATCGCCCCGATGTTGGGGTGGATGGAGGAAGGTGACCAGCCATATAGGGAGGCATTCTCGCCGGAAAATCCTGCTACCAAGGCCTTAGTGGAGCAGTGGGAGACGCTACGCATACAGGACAGCGTGGAGGATGCAGCGACACACAAAGGCCTGTGGCTGTCCCTGCAGACTGAGCAGCTGGAGGAGGCGCACACTGGTGTCTATGGTGGGCACCAATATACTTAAAACTAACAATATTCCCACAGTTAAAGCCAGTCCCAAAATATAGCCAGACAATGCCATCTCTTGGTCTAAATAAAAAAAAAAAAAAAATGCGAAACGTCACAATAAAAATGCATTAGTTTGCCTTTTCTCCCTTGTC
Organism: Callinectes sapidus; assembly: GCA_020233015.1. Classification (NCBI taxonomy): domain Eukaryota; kingdom Metazoa; phylum Arthropoda; class Malacostraca; order Decapoda; family Portunidae; genus Callinectes; species Callinectes sapidus. The sequence goes on from CM035184.1 coordinate 11,114,647, forward strand.
TAATGTCGTTTTCAGATTCTATTTACTGTGAAATGACAATACAAGACGTAATCCTATAATAAAACATCAACTTCCATGGTCTCAAAGCCCATCATATTAGATGTCATATTCGTCGTTAAGAAATATGAGATACCATAAAAATCCATTATCTTAGCTTCTTTCTCTTGTCTTATGTAATTTTCGGGTTCTTTTTATTGTTAAATAACAACGAACGAAATATTTCTTTATAAAACTCCTTGGCATACGCCTCACACCTGGCTATGAGGCCCTGGAGCGCATCACCTGACGAAGCCATAAGGATCATGATATCCGCATAGCTCAGAAAGTTGATACAGCAATTGAGGGTAAAATTTTACATTTACACCAGTCTCTCAATTTCAGACGAAATTATTTTTCACTGGTAGATTTCGGTGTGTTTTGAATTAATCTGCTTGTTTTCCTCGTAAATCAATTTTTTTTTCTTCCAACCCCGAAACAAAAAAACTGAGACAAAAACAACAGGCAGATTAATTCAAAATACAAAGAAATCTACCGAGGAAAAATAGCTTCGCCCTCTTCAATGATAGACACAACAGGCCCCGATGACGCTCGACAACGGAGCAAGTTTCGGCCTCACCTAATGATAATATTGTTATGCTGGCACCCCTGTCCACACACACCAACACAGCTTCCAAGGCGACGACAGGTACACTCTTACCAAGTACCAACAGCGTCACCCTCAGGACAGCATACACGGGGTCGGCAGCACACACACAGGGACACTTCTCGGCGAAGATTCGTGGCTAGCAAGGGGAGCGAGGTACAGACCCACAGACCCCAGACTTACTCAGAGAGGCAGGAATACAGTTAAAGGCAAGGCACAACTTCCTTACTTTACTGGCACACAAGAGTAAATACAGGATGGCACACAGTATTTATACCACAACACAAACAGGGCAGGATCGCGTCCTTAGGGAGACAGGCAGGGCAGGCGCTCTCATCCTCAGGGAGAGCGGGGCAGGCAGGCGTCCTCTCACACTCCTAACTGGGCTGCAACTTCTTCCTCTCTCGCCTCTCCCCTCGCTGGCACTCCCTGTCGCCGCCCGCCGGGCCCTGCGGCAGAAACTATTTGCTGACAACAGCCCTCCTTTCCCTTGTGTCGCCCCTCCAGCCGCGTCCTAGTCGCGTCCCTTCTACTGGCCAATCAGGCACAAGATATCCACCTGGCCGCAAACTCCGGCCCTCACTACCACCTCTGCACCAATGTCATCATTGCCAATCTGGTAGCATTGCCAACGCTATCTTCACACTAAGCGCCGCCGCAACTATATCCAAGGATTCTGTAGTAGCCTTGATAATATCCTTGGCCTCACCCGCACCCCCAAAATCCCTACATCGATAAAATTTAATTATGTGCGAACTACAGTAGTTAATTATGCCAGAGAACCATTCAAAATTAAGTAAATAACCTTATCTATACGATAAAACGCCCTGCCATCCCCAGTTCGGAAACGGCAAGGTTCGGCCTCGCCCGTACCCCAAATCACTAAATCGTTAAAAATCAACAATGTGCGAGCTAAAGTAATTAATCATGCCATACAACCATTCAAAATGGAGTAAACAACCTCACCTTTACGATGAAACTACTATCCGTGGCCAGCAGGGTTGTAAGTTAAAACATAATTAAACTAACTAAACCTAACCTTGCAGGGTCAAACCGAGCCCTGGAGGGTTCTAACCTAACTTAGCCCAGCGTAGCTCTAACCAAATCTAACCTAAGGCGTTTTCAGTAACGTCCTGCCACTACCATTTCCAGTCCGGAATAGCCAAGGATGTATTTGGAATAGTATACACATCTCTGAGCACATATGGTTGTTTGACTTTGTAAAGTTTGTTTGACTTGCGGGTGACGTTACTGAAAACGACTCTAAAGGGGATTTTACACGGTCAGATATGTTGGCCAACAAGCTCATCAAACTTACAATATAACATGTTTGAAGAGTTGTTACACGTTCAAACCAAACTGACAGACAACTTCACTCGGTGCCAAAAGGAGAAGGGGCAAGATCAAGGATATTATTAGCTAAAGAATCCTTGGGCAAGATGTACCCAAGACAAGTTAATGGCGGTCGGGATAGTGATTGCCCTCAACGAAAAAAGAAAGTGCTCAAAGTGGATAACGGACTGGTTGCTGAATAGGGGCCAAATTTCAGATACCAACTTAATGAACGAGTTGAAATTAGACCAAGATGATTGGCGCAATTTTATGCGCATGGACGAATCAACATATTGTTATGCTGCCCCCCCCCCCCCCCCCCCCCGTCCACACACACCAAACACAGCTTCCAAGGCGACGACAGGTACACTCTTACCAAGTACCAACAGCGTCACCCTCAGGACAGCATACAGGACGGGGTCGGCAGCAGCACACACACAGGGACACTTCTCGGCGAAGATTCGTGGCTAGCAAGGCGAGCGAGGTACAGACCCACAGACCCCAGACTTACTTAGAGAGGCAGGAATACAATTAAGGCACGACACAACTTCCTTACTTTACTGGCACACAAGAGTTAATACAGGATGTCACACAGTACTTTTACCACAACACAAACAGGGCAGGATCACGTCCTCAGGGAGACAGGCAGGCGCTCTCATCCTCAGGGAGAGCGGGGCAGGAACACGTCCTCAGGGGAGAGCGGCAGGCGCTCTCATCCTCAGGGGAGAGCGGGGCAGGCTCTCTCATCTTCAGGGAGAGCGGGGCAGGCTGGCGTCCTCTCACCTCACTGGGCCCCAACCTCTTCTCTCTTCTCTCCCCTCACTGGCACTCCTGTCGCTGCTCGCCGGACCCGGCGGGCCGAAACTATTTGCTGATGACAGCCCCCCCTTTCCCTTGTGTCGCCCCTCTAGCCGTGTCCTAGTCGCGTCCCTTCTACTGGCCAATCAGGCACA
>CM035184.1:11122574-11142574 GCA_020233015.1 Callinectes sapidus
TAGTGGTCTGACCCTGTAGGAAGGACAGCAGGAAGCAAGATGACTAAAAAACTATGTAGGAGTGTGGTAGACATAGTGGTAAAAGAGAATGAACTCCAGTGAAAGGAACAGGGAGTATTGGAGAACTCCAGTGAAAGGAATGGAGAGTATTGGAGTATGGGAAAAGGTAAATAAGATGATGAGAGAATTAGAACATGCATGGAAGGAAAATAACAGTTGAAGCTTATGGAGCATGAGAAGACAAGAGAAAATAGGAAAAAGAGAGGATTACAACATGAAAAGAGTGAAGTAAGGACAAATATATGGAGTAGCCTAAGTAAGAGGAAGGGGCATAGGAAAATGGGAGGATTAGAACATGGAGGGTGAGAGAGTAAGGACATTAAAATACATGGAGTATATTAGGAGGTGAAAAGGAGAAAGAGGATTATTGCATGCAGAAAAAGAAGCAAGACAGGGAATAACTGAGGGATTGTATTGCAGCCATCTTAGGAACAAGCACCAGACAGAGACTGATAGAATAAATAAACAGAAGACTTTCCATATCACATCACATAGCCACCTAGAGTTTAGAAGAGTAATGTCTCTACATTATGCACCAATCAACAACTTAAAATGCATTCTTCATTCTTATATCTATATATGCATTTATGATTTTATTTTTGGCCTTTGTTTTCATTACCTAAAGACCAACCACCCTTAGTATTTTGAAGATGTGTTAGTGGAGTTAGAAAAGTTAAAAGAGATTAGGTCAAACAAGTCTTGATAATAATTTAACCTAACCTAATGTAACTTACTATAACACACCCCCAAATAAAGCTAAGTGGTATTTGGTCATCACATGAACCATTTTCTCCTTTCATAAAACCATTTACCTATACACAATAAAACAAAAAAGGATTACTAACACACACAATCATCTTAGGCTCTACTTGCTACTTGGGAGAACTCCTCAACATCCGAGTCGCCGGAGTCAGGGCCATCCAGATCTTCGGAGGGAACCTTCTCAAAGCCATGGTGCTTGTGGATGAAAGAGCCAATGTTAAGACCCGTGTCGTGCTTTCCAGAGTGACGCAGCAGTGAACCCAGTGACCCATTGCTCTTATTCCGCATGTTGAGACGACCTGGAATGGAAAAAATTGGAATGAAGATAATAATGATGATGATAATGCAGAGAAGGTGAGAGGAAACACAGCTAGCTGTAGGGAGTTGAGTTTGTTCCCAATCAGTTTTGCTTTTCGATTCTTCAGGAGAACTGGTCTCAACTCAACTCAGCTCCCTACAGTTGCATTTTCTGTCACCTCCTCCCACAACCTGTCTAAATTTCTATACAAATAATGATAATGGTAGCAGTAATAATAATCTTGCCTTTCCAGTCCAAACATTCCCTCCATGCTGGTTTAAATAATTCCTCTCTAGTTGCACTTCTCACATTGGAGTCCTCTACCCCCAGCACTCTCTCCTGTGACACAGATGAACACAGTACAATACCCACCTGTCCTGCGGGCTCGGATGATGAGGGTGAGTGCTGTGAGGACAATTACTGGGATTGTCAGTAGCCCGAGAACTACTGTTGATACCCCAACAGAGGACCAGTTGGCGATGTACAATAGAGATGTTCTTTCTGCCTTGGGTGAAGCTGAGGAGTAGAGATAAACAATAAAATAGGAAGAAGTATTGAGAATGCTTCAGCTTATTAACATTATTTTTTAATGTAAGAGGGAAAAGCAGGCCAGTGGTATTAAAAAGTTGAACAGAGTAGGTGTGAGAAGAAGAAAAAAGCCTTATACATGCTGCAAGTTTCCTGTACAAGCAGAAATGATCTCCTTTGAACTCACCATCAATTCTTCCTTCTGCCTTCACCAGCACTGGGCTTAACTTTGTCACATTGGTGGGCTTCACTTGCCTCTTGATCCCAGAGTCTGAGAAAGTAAAGTAAAGGAACTCATAATACGATAAGTTAGATTTTTAGAAGGCAATTCTAAACTACCTCTACACAAGAAAGATAGTTAGAAAATGTGTTTCCTAGAAGTAAGCCAATTCAATTCTAAGGATTCTTTGAGTGAGGTCCTGATAGGTCCTGATAGGTAAGTCATAGGAACATAAAGAAGAAGAAACAAACAGTCAGAGGATTCCAGAGCTTACTAGTGAAGGCGATGAATGAGTGAGGATGCTGGATAATTTTCATATTAGTATTTACTCTGAGCAGCACGTATGTAAAATTTGTTTCACAACTACTTAAAAATGTCAATAATATCACATCAGTCATCTTACCTTCCAATTGTTGCATAAAGGATGTAATGGTCTGATGTTCCTCAAACAGTCAGTCAGGTAATGTTTAGTAGTCACAGTCAAATCATCACATTTTACCTTTATTATATGTTAACTAATCTCTTTGGTCATATACCCATCAGGACAACACAATGTTCTTATATAGATACTACTACTACTACTACTACTACTTTTACCACTAACACTACAGTACTAATACTTTACAACAAAATAACACAAAATACAATAATGTCATTTGTGCAGTACAGTCACATTTTCTTTCATACAGTTAATTTTCCCTCTCAAGAAAGTGGAAAAATCATGCACATCAGTCACATGTCAAACAGAACCTGAACACACCCTCACTATTAATGATAACCTCCACATATCAATATAAACACAGAAATGGATGGATACATAGCACTATTTCATGTAAAAATGACCACCTTATAATTAAGTCTTTGACGAGAGAAATAATAAATGTGGAGGTTATTTACATACATAATAATGCCATTTATTTATCCTAACAATACAATAAATTATTCAATAAATACTCTTGATAAATTAAAGGATGTAATGAAAAAACATCTCCAATCCACTGTAACAACCACAAACACATACACATACACAAATAGGAAGATAGGACTGTTAGCTTCTGTTACCGCTAGGAACATAATAATTGGTTTGTCATAGTGACTGTCAAGCCAAGAATATACAGACACTAACTTAAATATGATGGATTCAGAACACATTAAGAACTGAGGTAAAGAAATTGATGACACGCTGTAAGAAGGAGGGTCTTGGGGCCTTGCGGGGCGGAGAGCTGTCCTCTGAGATACAACACATATGGCACTCATTAGTCACAACAGCATCATTTCCTCACACACGTTCACTATGTCACTACTCCTCTAACACACACACACACACACTTGCACACTAGGAACTACAGGAGGCAAAGGCAATGGGACTGGATGAAATTTCAGATACCATAATGAGAGCATACAAGGAAGAATTGGTGGGGCCTATACATGACATCATAAAAAGCTCAATAGAAAGTGGCACTGTACCAGTGGAATAGAAAAGACCTGAAGTGGTTCCAATATATGAGTGGTGGGAAGGAGGATCCCTTAAACTATAGACTGGTGTCACTAACCAGTGTAGTGTACAAGATGTGTGAGAGTGATAAAGAAACAATGGATTGAGTTTTTAGAAGAAAATAAATTAATCTGTGACAGACAATATGGTTTTAGAAAGGGCCACTCCTGTGTAACAAACTTGCTGAGTTTTTACTCTACAGCAGTAGATATAATTCAGGAGAGAGATGGATGGGTCAACTGTATATACCTAGATTTAAAAAAGGCTTTTGAAGAGGTACTACATACAAGATTGCTATGGACATTAAAGAATAAGGGAAGATTGAAGGAGAAGGTATCAGAGTGGATGGAGAGTTACCTTAGAGGAAGGGAAATGGGAACAGTAGTAAAGGATATTAAATTAGAGTGGAGAACATGACATGCCAGAGGGGGTAAACATTTATATGAACATATTTGCAGATGATGCCAAGCTGCTCAGACAATTAAAACATGAGGAGAATTGCAAAATATTACAGGAGGACCTTAACAGGATCTGAAGGTGGAGTAGGAAATGAGAGATGAAATTCAATGTGGATAAAAGTGAAATTTGGAAGGAGTGGAAGATGACCAGAGGGGATCTAGAAGATGGGAGATAGTGTAGAACTGAAGAAAAATAACAAGGAAAGAGATCTAGGAGTGATTATATGAGAGAATAGTCAACAGGATAGCCATGTGGACAAAATATTTGACGAGACATACAATTTGGTAAGAAATATGGTATTGGCTTTCCACTACATGGATGAAGATATGATGAAGAAACTGATCTCCACTGTGATCAGACCCAGATTAGAGTATGCAGGGGTGGTGTGGTCCCCACACAAAAAGAAACATGTATGTAAATTGAAGAGACTGCAAAGGATGGTAACAAAGATACCACCAGAGATAAGAAAGAGGGATGACATATGAGGAGAGACTGAGGGCTTTGGATCTACCAACAATGGAGCAGAGAAGAGGGAAGAGGGACCTACTACAAGACTGCAAACTAATGAATGGAATGGATGTAGTAGATAATGAGGAGCTGTTACTAAGAGATGAAGTCACCAGTAGAAGCATAAGAGGTCATAGTAAAAAGTTGAGGATGGGAAGATGCTTCAAAGATGTGAAAAAATTCAGCTTTCCACAAAGAAGAATAGAGACATGGAAGAGCCTGAGTGAAGATAATGTGTCAGCAAAGAGTTTGCATAACTTTAAAGAAAAGTTGGACAATTGTAGACATGGAGATGAAGCCACATGAACATAATGCCCAGACTCTGTAAAACTACAAATAGGTAAACTACACACACACACACACACACACACACACACACACACACACACACTGCATAGTGTAGTGGTTAGCAAGCTTGGGTCACAACCGAGAGTGCCTGGGTTTGAGTTCCAGGGGCAGCAAGGCAAATGGGCAAGCCTCTTAATATGTATCTAGTTCCTGTTTACCTAGCAGCAAATAGATATGGGATGTAACTCAAGGGGTTGTGGCTTCACTATCGCTGTGTGTAGTGTGTGATGCAGTATCAGCCCTACACAAAGATTGGTCTATGAGCTCTGAGCTCGCTCCATAGGGAAAAGGCTGACTGGGTGACCAGCAGGCAACCCCAACAGTGAATACACACATTATAACTTTACTAATAGAACTATAAACAAATACAGCAAGCCTACACACACACACACACACACACACACAAACACCTTATTCATATGTGTGTGTGTGTGTGTGTGTGTGTGTGTGTGTCATTGCTTTTAAAATGATATTCTAAACTTTCACCACAGCTTAAGTCTATAGAGAATCAGCACCATGTAAATTAATCTATTTAAGGCGCAGTTCATCCTCTGACACATTTATTCATTTTTTTTTTTTTTTTTTTTTTTTCAAGTACAGTGGTACCTCTTGACTCGAACTTAATTCGTTCTTTTTGGCTGTACGAATTGCAAAAATTTGAATTAAGAAGCAATTTTAACCATTGAAATTAATGTAAAAACATTTAATCCATTCCAGTTGATTTTAAGTAAAAAAAAGATACTACACTCAACCCCAGCTATTGTAAGAAATTGGTCCCTTAACATCGCTGCAATACCTAAGAACGCAATAGCCATTGTTAAGAAGTAATGGGAAAAAACTGGTCCTGACCCACCAGAGTGGCAACATGATTTAACAAATTGGCACCTTGTTTTCCCCTCATCTCATCATAATTCATAGATATCCTTTGCATTTTGAGAGTATAAAGTAAACACAGACATGAAATGAATAAAAAAATAAATAAATACAATAAATAAAAAAAGGCATAACAAAAAACTTATTTACTTCGGTGTGAAACTCCCAAGTCCCGATGAAGACTAGACAAGCCTCTCCTTGGGTCCCCGCCTCCCTCCCATGCACTGAATACAGGATCAGATCACGTAGTATTCCTCCATTTCCCCTCCCTCTGTCCTTATCCTCTTCCATTCGATACGCAAACAGACCAAGTAGGCCGCCTCCCCTCCCCCCACTCTCTCCCTCCTCCAGCCACTCACCATCCTCTCTCCCTCCTCCCCCCTCTCTCTCTTTCCTATCAAGTAGAATATATTCTCACAACATCATTTCCAACAGGAATTATTTCAAGAAAAGTGTAAATTATTGTACAAAACTGCAAATTATTGTATTATCGTAGTTTGCGCAAATGACAATGATATTTAACAATTCATTCTTCATTGGTTGTTTAAAATGTTCAATATATCTTCATTAGTAAATAAGTTTGCCAGTGACCAGAGAAGAAGCTGCATTGAATGGGGTGGTAGGTAGGAGGTAATCAGGGTTGGGGGCCGGAGTAACCAAGGCAACTAGGGGCCAGAGTGACTTGAAAGCCGTTCACGAGAGAGAGGTGTTCACGGCAGAGAAGTACAAGCGAGACCGGCCGACTGGCGGGAAGGCACATCGGCCGCCACATGTTTTTTTTTGTTCAAATTGGGAAGCTGCGTTCAGATTGTAGGTCGAAATTTGTTCGCCAAATGTGTTCGGATTGGGAAGTGTTCAAGTCAAAGGGTGTTCGAATCAACAAGAGGTACCACTGTATAATTAATGTCTTTCAACTTGAAACTTTCAGAGTATAACCAAATTATCAATGTTAACTTTAGGTGAACACAAGAATGTGATATGACATACCAGCTGATGGCATGACAGTTTTCATTAACCATTTTGACATCACACAACATGTGGTCTTATTTTTTGTCATGGGGACGGACACCTGCTTCTCCATAAAAATGCTCAAATCCCATAGAAAGATTGCGCAATTTAGCTTTTTAAAAAATCTATAATATGAAATATTTTATCATGGTCATAACAAGGACATTTTAAATGACATTGCACAAATCACTACTTTTTGCATTAAAATCCCCTAACACTCAAGTTTTTCACTTTATCTAAAAAAACTGAATTAAATTATGAAGACAGAACCAATATCTATTTTCAGGGATGTTTATAAAAAATTTCAATTACTCTTAAATATTTGGGAATTTTTTGAAAGTAAAAATTTCTTGTTTTGAGATAGAGGCATTTAAAGATTTTGGTACAATATAACATACCTATTTATTTTATAATTGACACTGTTTTCATACACAAAACTCTATGGTTTATATTCATACCACCACAACAAATCAATGTATACTCGTGATTTTAATATGTAGTACATACATTGAAAAAAAATACTACGTACTGACTCATCCTGGTGCCATGTCCAGAGATGCCTTGTTCAACATCTTCTTGCACTTTTACTAGCAAAATGCCTCACTGCTGGGGTGTCTTCACATTATCAAATCCATGGAGAAGGGTTTTGTTTTACCAGCAATGAATGCCATCCCTCCACTCAATGACAATGATCACCATATAGGTGTTTTATACATCCACTGCTACAATCTTTACATGAGATAGTGCATGAGAGACACATCCCAGCAGTTTGTTGGTACCAGATGTCTCTAGAATTGCACTCAAACAAAAACACAGAACAGGAAAAAATGAGCCTCATATAGATGGCCCATACTTGCATGTCATTTAAACAATTATGTCCCTAGGACCTTTGAAAGCCATGTAGTTGGTGTAATAACTTTGTGGTGATTTGAATTCATGTTCCTATATGTTGCTACATACATGTACACTTCTAATCTGCTTAAACCTTAGTTTTGAATCTTCCCATATTTTCAGCTATGTATATCAAAGGATGAGCTATTCCTTAAGTCAATAAACAGCTAAGAAGTAAGCAATGTATCTGTACACATATTAAATGAAAATTAGCATCAATAGTGTAATGAAATAAAGATCTTTCTATAAAAGTCTACTGTTTACTGTCATGCAACAAGGCAATCTTCAGACCACAACATAAAAACAATTGCAATGTTGAATTAGCTTTGATTAAATAAGTCAACATTAGATGAGGTTAGTGTATGTCAGAGTTCAAAGCAAAATACAAAAACAAAAGTCAAAGAAAGTTAGCTTATTTCAAGCTGTATTAGTTCAGCATGTTAAATCAAATTAGTGCAAGCTAGACACTAGAGCTTAAGTCTGTATTCACAAATGCCTTGCTCTCCTACTATGGAGAACCATAGAACCATAGAAATGCCCTTAAATACACAAATATCTTCAATTAGAGCTTTTAGAAAGCAATGATGATGAGAGAACAATGCATTTAAGAATACAAACTTTACTGTCACTCACCATTCATAAACTTCCACACATTGTTTGGGCCGATCTCTGCCACATAGACTTCTCGGCCATCAGGGGAGACCACCAAATCGTGAGGGTTGCTCAGGCCCTGCAGGGAAGAACACTGTATTATGGATTTGTTGATTAGAAGGCAGGCAGTAACTGAAGGCTGCATGAAGGGAGATGAAGGCTGAAAGGACAGGGGCATAAAGATAAGTATATACAGATACACCTTGGACACTTTCTGTCAGGTGAACTGAATGGTAGAGGTGAATTTATGATTATCTATATGTTACTATTAATTTCTTTTTGAGCTCATAATGATGGAAAAATTGTTTGAAAATATGCTGCTATGTAATGTGAGTGTTGTTATTTCCCTGGTAATGGCTACATTTTCTGGTGAATACCTTATTCTCATAAATATTTACAAATGAACTTTTTGAGTACAGCAATGGATTATTTATTCATATATGCTATAAAAATATAAAAGGTATGTAAAATGTATAAGTGAATAGATACACACATAGATAGAGAGATGATGGAGCTATGGCAGGACAGGAATGCTAATTAACTCTCACACAATAGCAGACAGAATCACAACAGAAAAGAAGAAAAAAAAGAAAAAACAGTTTACCAGAGAGACAAGTGAAAGATAGGAGTTACTGATTGACTCTTGCATCAGTGGGAAGGACATGGTACAGAAAAGAAGAACAGTCATTACTACTATGTACCTCATTCTTTGGACTGAAGGCTCCCAGAAGTTCGCCTGATGTGTAGTCCACTTCATACACCTTCAGCTTCTGTGTGCCGAGTAAAGACGGTCCATTGACGGCAAAGATTTTCCCACCTAGAAACGGACACATGTCTAAGCTAATCTTTTTACTAATCAAATAAAAGATCTGTAGATGGGTGGGTAAATATATAGATAGATCGATAGATAGATACATAAATGTAAAAAGAAATAGATATAAAGATAGATGTAATTCTAGTATAAAATCATATATCTGGAGGAAAATATATTCACAAATTGTAAAGAGTACTGAAAGCAGCAGGAAAATCTGTACTAAACCTCACATAATAAAAAAGTGAAAAGATAAATTTAATATAATTAACCATGAACTCCACTGTAAAAAAGAAGATAACATGAACTTTCTGTCTCTTTCCTGGATTTTTCTTTTTTGCAGAGAAGACAACTGACAAAAAAAAGAAAGAAAACAAAAACACAGGAAAACAAGTTGAAAATTACACTACTTCATTAAGACACCACACCTCAGAAGACTTTAATTTAACTGCTTCACTATTTTATTACCTTGTAGGACATACTCTGACTTACCATTGGCAGGACTGTAGGCAACAGAGAAGAGGCGCTTTCCCCAGGCATCAAACTTGAACTGTCTGGCAAACTTCCCAAGTGTGGTGGTGAAGCATTGCACTCTGCCATTCTCTCTGTCAGCCACACACACCTCCCCCTCATTGTCAGCCAGTGTGAGAGCATGGGGGATGTTGAAAGTACCAGGGGCAGGCAAACTACTAATATCTGAGAAGAGTATAGATTACTTAGTCCTGTATGAATGATTGCATATTTAGTCCTCTATTTTGAAAGTGATATATCTAAGTGACTATGCCCTGTGCTTTGTCATTTCATCGTAAGTGTTTTCATGAGGCATAAAGATGAATAGTTAGGTTTTCATAGATGGCTTTTCATACCAGAACTGCAAAGCTGATGTTAAATTAGGACTACAATCTAATAAACACTGGAAAATTCCCATTACTTCTATTAGAGCCTACTAAAAGTAACTAGATAAACAAAATATCTCTCTCTTGGTTCACTTTTAAAGCTGTACCAAAAACACAAGCATGAGATACAGCATACAAACTAACAAAGTAGCCCTTCCTGGTTTGGTTTATTTTTAAAACTACCAAAGCACAGGAAGATCAGAATTCAAAGCACAACTGACAGAGAAAATCAACTCACCAAAAAAGTTATATTTGGTTTGCTTTCCAAACTGGTGCAGTATTTTTCCATCGGCTGAATACTTAATGATTCGAGCATTGCAGTAACCATCGGAAACAAAGAATTCACCATTGGTCATCACTGCCACTCCTGTCGGTTTGCAGAAGTGTGTGTGATCGTCCCCTGGCTCAAACCTGATGAAGAAAAGACATGTTTTTTTTTCTTTTTTTGTAAGAGAAGAAAGGTGGTCAAGGGCAACATTAAAAAGGCCTTGTAGGTCTTTTTTTCTATTTAAACAATCTGGGCTTTTTATGGGAATTTATGAGCTAAAGGAGACCACCTAATGGAGACCTCCTATCTGAAAGCCCACCCACTTGGGAACCGTTGCCCTGAGTGGACGTCCAATCTCCACTCAAACCATAGTCAGGATTCAAACCCATGTGCTCTGGGATCCCAATGCCCCCAGAGCACAAGCAGTTCCACTGTACCACGGCAGCCCCAAAGAGTTAGGCCCCAAAATAGAATAAATGTCTTGAAATTTCCCTCTGAAATTAAGTCCAGTCATATGAAGTTGAAAAAACAGAAATAGGTAGTGAGAACCAGAGTTATTATGGAAAGGTATGAGTGATTGAGAATACTAGTTAACTCTTGTATTAGAGTTGCACAGAGTAGGAGTGAGAGGAAGAAGAAAGCCTTGTGCAGCAAGGCCACAAAAGGAGGGGAGGCATTCAGTTAGCAAGATCAGAACAGCATTTTCCAGGAAAATAGCTTATAATGTATAGTACAGTCAGTCACAAAAGTCTGACTTCCTTTTGGAGCAAGAAGGACTTGGAGATGGAAAAATGATCCCTTCCAGTACATCATCACCTCACCTTGTACCAAGAGAGAGCAGAGGCTGGCCATTGCCATAGCCAGCAGGGAACTTAAAGACTTGGTGCATGCCAACATCAGTCACCCAGATGTTGTTGTTCTTGTCCAGTGTGAGACCGTGTGGGACAAAGAAGCTGTGTGTGGCACAAAACACTTTATCACACTTCCAATAATGAATTGATAAACAAAAACCTTATCTCTCAGACATTTCTTATTAGGCACTTCATTATTACTCTAATAGTCTTATTACAACCATCACAACAAAGGGGGATGAACCAAAATATTATTACTAGGCAAACCAATAGTATATCAAATAATAAATAAACAAAATCCTCATCATTCACAGTCTTATATATCATAGTAAGGACTGCTGCAATATACCAAAGGAAGAAACACAACACTTGATCACACTTACAAATTCTCTCCCCACTTGTCAATGATGTGTCCAGTGTCCTTTCTGAGGTGCAGCAGTGTAGGACTATTGATAGGGTTAGTCTTGTCCCTTAGAATGTTGCCTTTGAAGGTGGAGCCATCCCATGACTTCTCCCCCCTGTGGAACACCACCACATCACCAGCAGAGTCCAGTGCCACGGCTACCACCTGCCCATACTGAACCTCCTCCTGGCCCCAGTCTGATACTGTCTTGAATGCTGAAAGGGAGGGGTGGGGAGATATGAAAAAGAAAATGTTACTAAGTATAATCAGTAATATATACATACATGTTTTGTTTTGTTTCCCTCTATTTCATATAATATATATATATATATATATATATAATATATATATGTGTGTGTGTGTGTGTGTGTGTGTGTGTGTGTGTGTGTGTGTTTTTTCATTTTTTTTTTTTTTTTTTATTTTTTTTTTTTTTTAAGAGAGGAAAGCTGGCCAAGGGCATAAAAAAGGGGCCATTTAGTTGCCAGTTCCATTGCAGGTCCTGTAACAATGTTTGAGTCACCTCTTAAACTTAGCTGCAGACTGTTCACTGAATATATAGTGAGTTGTTGGCCGACCAAAACTAATGTACAAACCTTTACTAACATGTAATTTCTATGGTATTTATACATATGTTCATGTATAGCTGGTGCATTATTTAATGGGTGCTTTATTTACACCTTAGTGTTATATGTACATTTAGAATGATACATTTTTAGAACATGTTCACTTTATTAGTTAAATAAATGTGCTTTTTGTTAAAAAATGCACCTTTTTTGGATCAAAACCCCATCTCCTTTACTATCCATTGTATCTTAAGAGGAAAATAGTCTTTTTTGTGTGATTTCAGTTTATGTGATGCCTATGGGCAACAAGAAATACTTGTACTTAGTAATAGAGAATAGGACTGTAGCAATTTTCTGCTGTACTCTCATATTTTGTATATATAATTGTCCAGGCAATAAACAGCAGATCATCCTACAAGCTGATATTGATCACTCACTACAGTCTGAAAGAGTTAGCTAAAAAAAAAAAAGATAAATGTCTTGTGAACTCCCTCTTAGATTAAGTTCAGTCATAGACTGATGGAAATACAGAAACAGGCAGGGAGTTTCAGTTTGCCAGAGAAAGGGATGAATGATTGAGAGTATATAATGGTTGATTCTTGCATTATAGAAGTGGACAGAGTAAGAGTAAGAGAAAGCCGAATGTCTTGTGCAGCAAGGCAGTGGGAGGAGGGCGAGGCATGCAGTTAGCAAGATCAGAAGAGCACTTGGCATAAAAATTGCAATAGAAGAGAGCAAGAGATGCAACATTCCAGTGGAGAGAAAGAGGCTGAAGAAGTTAATGATGAAAGACAGCAAGAGATGCAACATTCCAGTGGCAAGAAAAAGGCTAAAGACAATTAATTATGGAAGATAGCAAGAGATGCAACATTCCAATTGTGAAAAAGAGGCAGAAGTCCAAATAATGTTCCTCCATCCCCTTCTTTGCCTCACCATCCACCACTCATGACTCACCCAGTATTTTGAGCTGCTTAGCCTTGCGAGAAGCCTCCATGATTGCTGGTCTGG
Source organism: Callinectes sapidus (assembly GCA_020233015.1). NCBI lineage: Eukaryota > Metazoa > Arthropoda > Malacostraca > Decapoda > Portunidae > Callinectes > Callinectes sapidus. The sequence goes on from CM035184.1 coordinate 11,135,475, forward strand.
GAGTGTTTGCTGGTGCCTTCCACCTCTGAAGGACCTGCTGGGGTTGAGGATAGTTGGTGGCATCCTCATACTCATAACCTCCAGGCTTGGCTGGGTACTGGTTGTCTGTGGAGGGTGAATCTTGTATAAGCAAAGTTTGAAAAGGTGTACTCCTATTAAGATTATTTGTATAGCTTTCTGGTTGTCAGTTGAGGGAAGATGATTTAAAATTTGACCGAAATGATGTGTCTTCTTTAAGATAATTTACTAAAGTTCTTGTTTGTCTGTTAAGGGTGGGCAATGCAGAAATAGAATCTGAAATAGTGTACTGTCCTTAAGAGCAACAATACAAATAGCAGAGCGATCACTGGCTGAGTCTATGGAAGAAAAGAATAAGAAAATGCACACAAGATCTGAAACAAAATCCATTCAGTGCTAGTGAGATAAAAAAATCTAACATAAGCATTAATAGAGAGCATAAATGGTGAAAATAATAATAACAATAGATAAAAAATAAATAAAAATGAATGAACAAAACAACAATAGCAGCAGCAGCAGCAGCAGCAGCAAAACTGGCAACAAATGAAATTGAAATACCAAGAATGATAACAACAGTACCAGCAGAAACAAGATCAATACTATGACTACAACCTATTACTACTAAAACAACAATGGCCAGTAGAAACAAAAGAACAACAACAACAATAATAATGATGATAATAATAATAACAAAATCATAATAACAACACAACAATAGCAACAGTTTCCAGAGGCAGTATAAAGGTGCAGGCAGAGTGGCAGCATCACCGCCTACCTCTGTAACCTCCATCGCTTATCCGCTCAGCCTCCAAGGCAAGAGGCGGTTGCCTGTTACGCTTACGGTAGTCATCCATGTAATCGTAATAGGGACTCTCGTAACCTGTCAATGCAACACAAACAACATGGTCTCTTTGTACCTGCAAATAACATTATCACTATTACTACTACTGTACATTAATCATCAATACTCAGAGTTACTTACCCTGAAGATATTGGTGGTTATGTCCTTTCTTCTCCACTTTGATTGGCTCATCCTTGCTTATGGAATATTGAAAGGGTTGCTCCTGGAAATTATAAGAACTAGTTCAGAAAACACTCCTATGCACTTAAAATAGGGTTAGAAAATTCTCATAGTCAAAAACATCTTTCAGTAGGAATTGGGAAGTTTGAGGTATGAGAGAGAGAGAGAGAGAGAGAGAGAGAGAGAGAGAGAGAGAGAGAGAGAGAGAGAGAGAGAGAGAGAGAGAGAGAGAGAGAGAGAGAGAGAGAGAGAGAGAGAGAGAGAGAGAGAGAAAATAGGATATTGGGGAGGTGAGAGGCAGGAGTTGAGAGATAGATGTTGAAAATGAGCTGAAAGAAGTTCTGAGTTCATATTTGGGGATTACAAGGAAGGAGACTTGGGTTAAATGAGATATAAAGGAATTAAGCAAAAGATAAGAACCTTGAGCTAAGACAGAGCATAAATCATAAACCCCACCAACAAATTCTTACAATCTTCACTTTAACTCCCTCATACGCCAAAGTTACACCAGATGAAAACCCCAGAATGCTAATGAACCCAAAACTTTAATCTAACCTTATGCAAATTCTTTCCTTTGGCATGTTCCTCCAGCAAAGGATTGGGAGGCAGAGGCATGTCACTGTCAGGGGGAAGGTTCTTGGTGATCATTGGGTAAGTCTCCATGCCACACGCTGAGAACTCTGAGCCCAGCTTTGGATCAGTGTAGTACATCAGATAGAGGTTGCACATCTCGTCAGCAGCAGTACTCCCTGTGCGTGAAAGTGTAGCCATTACATTAACATCTTGTGTATTTCTAAGGGTTTGAATATGCCTTAAAACCTCTCTCTTGAAGGGTTTAAGATAAAGATAATAGGTAACTGTATAAGAGAGTGTGCTTTAAATTTGGTATAGAAAATAATGATTCTATGCACCATGAAAAATAAACACATAGCTTGATATAATTACACAAATAATAAAAATAAGGTTTTGCTTGTAGGTAGGATAAAATGTATACAATTTGACAAAGATTTCCCGAGTTTTCATGATTTCAGTGATAGTTTACAAGTTTGAAATACTTTATAAACAAGAATACTGTTCTGTAACTTCCTAAACACTATGGAAAATAATTCTCTACATTCTCTCCCTTATCACAACACACTGCCTCACCTATCAAAGTGTGTCTGGAGCGGCCAGTGGAGTCCCAGGTGCAGCGAGCATGGAGGATGTCTGAGGTCTTGGCCAAGTGTGTCTTATTCATGGGATAGAATGCCTGGGGCCAGTGTGGGTTGCCCTTTGCTATCTCTATGTACTCATTTTTCTGAAAACAGTGAGGTAAGATTGAATAAGACACAGGAAGGCTGGGAGAGATAATAGATGTAGAGGATGAGAAAGAGTAGAAATACTGGATTTGAAAGTGGATATTGCTTTAAAGTGATGCAGGGAGTAAGAAACTTGGAGGATTAAAGAAAGTTACAGGAACATGGGAGGGTGATGACTTACTGTGGTCTCAAAAGAAAAAAGAAAGCCACTTATTACAGTACAAGGGGGAAAAGATGTACAAGGAAAGAGGAGGAGGAAGAGGAAGAGATGGTGGTAACATACTGTGGTGTCAAACAGGTAGCCAGTGATGACAGTGCCAAGGACGTGTGCATGGACTCGGTAAGCAAACAAGGTGATGTCTCTTGGCTCACCACTGTCCGCCAAAAGACAGTTCATATCAGCGTGGGTTTCTGAAATATTAAACAAAATTACTCTTCCATGCTGTAACTAGACTTTATCAAGGATCACTCTAATAAAATACACTTATATTCTCTCTTTTAAACAACAGTAGCTATGTACTACATCTTTCTTCTCCTTCATGACAGACAGAAAATCAGATAGACTCACTTGGGGTATTAGGAGGAATGACTGTATTGCCAGCTGCCAAAAGATATATGCCAGCCTTATACTTTTGTCTGCAAAATAAAAAATAAACCATTACAGGTTATCAGACAATTCCCCACATTCTCAAAAACATGTCAAAAGAAGAATAGATAAACATAGATAAAATCCACATAATAATTTGACATATACTGCATTACTTCTGTGTGGTGAGCTCCATCTGCAGGCCTGAGTGGTCCTTGACTCCCTCTGGCAGAGCCTTGGCATAGTGGATCTGAAGTGTGAGGAAGCGAATGCCTGTCTGGCCACCAATCCTGAAGCCGACACCCTCTGGCAGGCTGGTGGTGGGGGCGTTTTTAGCCCAAGCATACATGATGCGGCTGTTCCGACACACTCCATGGTGCCCACAGTCCCTGCAACCAACACACACATTGAAACACAAGGAGTAGTTGTGAGGGTTGTCTCTAATTATATTATAAGAGGTGGGAAAATTATTGTCTGACATACTCCATGAAAGCAACATCTTTGGAATGAAATACAGTAAACTGCTGGTCTTTTGTGTTGTGAAGAAATAGGATAAACATGATTGTCTTTTAATGTAAGAAGAATACTGGTCAAGGCAACAAAATATCACATAAAAAAGAGAGAAAGTAAGAGCAAAATGAATTGGGTACCAAAAAACTAGATACCTTCTGTTGAGAGCATAAGAGTTCAAGTCACAGGCACCCTAACAAGATCAATGTCAACTGTACCAGAACTTCCCCTCCAGGTTCTGCTGCAGGACATCTGAGCAGCCAAAGAGTAGCATGTGGTGGGCACGGTTGGCTGAGGCGAGCGGGTCAAACCTCACCACCCACTCCTCTACTGATTCATTGAGCCTCACTGCTGTACACAGGTAAGCCTCATCCTGCAGGGGAGATAGGAGCTGGGCTGACACATACTCTCTCTCTCTCTCTCTCTCTCTCTCTCTCTCTCTCTCTCTCATTTATAAACCCCATTTCAGGGAAGGCAGCAAGAAGGATAATAGAAAAACAGCAAAAATTTAATACCCAAATAAGTGAATGAATGAATGTATAAATAAACCAATATGAAAAGATAAAATTCCATCACTCTCTCTCTCTCTCTCTCTCTCTCTCTCTCTCTCTCTCTCTCTCTCACACACACACACACACACACACACACACACACACACACCCACCCAAACCTATTCAGTTCTTACACAAGGAAGCTTCCATGACAACAAATACACAAACCCAACATCCACTCACCACCCTTGGTGTGATTCCAGGCATGGTAAAATTCCTGAAGTACGTTTGTGTTGCGCTGGGCTCACCACGACGTGTGTAGGTGTGTGCCACCACCCTGGGGAGTGACGCTGCCATCACCACCACCACTACCACCCCCATCAGGGCAAGGCAGCTGGCTCCCCATGGCCCTCGCATACTCATCCTGTCTCTACTGCTGCTGTTGCTGGTGTTGCTCCTGCTGATGTTGCTGTCTCTGAGGTGATCTTCTTGCTAAAACCTTGGGTTGGTGGGTGATATATACATGATGTTAGTACTTATGTTATTCTTAGTACTATTAATGGTTTTTCCTAACATTTCTCCACTGAAAGAAAGTACTTCTATTCGTCCCAACAATAACAGTTATAATACATTTCAGCTCTCTCAATGAGGTCAGTTTAATGTAATATTATAATGAGGGCAGAGTAATGTAGTGAAACCAATGCAATATGAACTATAAATAGGGTTGGAAAATACATCCACTAAATTTCATATTTGCATCTGCTGTTATTATGAACATAAAGAGTTAAAGAATTTACTTGTTTATGCTTTGAATATTTGTCTTGTAAACAAAAGCAATGATTCACTGATGCCTGTCTTACTAGAAGGTCAGTACAGGGCCTGGACAGAACAAGCAGAGTTGATGCTTGTGCTGACATCACAGCACAATGCTTGCTTTCTTCTTCCTCTCACTCTTATTTTGTCCAACTCATTAATGTAAGAGTTAACCAGTACTCTCAATCACTCATATCTTTCTTTCTCTGGTAAACTCTGAACTCCCTACCTGCTTCTGTATTTCCAACTCCCTACAACTTGACTTTATTTAAGAGAGAGAGAGGTTTCAAGACATTTGTCCTTTTCTTTTGGCTAATTCTCTTGGGCCTACAAAGGGACTGGAAACTATGCAAGACTTTATCCTTTTTGTGTTGTTTTTGGTAAGCTTTTCCCTCTTACATGAAAGAAAAATCAATATAATTTTTCTTGTACAAGATTTGGATCAAAATCATGAATTTTTTGTCTCATTTAAATCAACTTGAATTACTTGCTTTAAACAATTTTATTCAAATCAAAACAACTCTGACTATCATGTGTATATTTCCTTCTCTTTTCAATGCACTTAGTGATAAATTTTTTCAAATATCATAGTGAAGTGAAGTAAAATAGCTTCATAGTGACACAATACTAATCCTTTGTAGTTCAGAGAGAGAGAGAGAGAGAGAGAGAGAGAGAGAGAGAGAGAGAGAGGGGGGGGGGGGTCACGGCACCACTTAGGGGAACGCCAACTAAGGAACAGGGGTCATTGAAGATAAGATTAGACGTTCTCTGTTTGTTGCATGATTAACATTTCCCATTCAAACAAGATATACCGTATTACTGTCTCTACAAATATATATATATTTTTTTTTTCTTTCTTTTTCTTTTTATAGCCATGTAATGTATGGTGACAGGAATTATTATTTTATCTTATCTATTTATTTCTACGTAAGAGGGGGAAACTGGCCAAGGGAAAAAAAATGTAAATAAAAAAGCCCACTAATTTGCCAATCCCCCTTAAAATTCCGAAGAGATGCTGAAAGACAGGGACAAATGCCTTGAAGCCTCATACTTATTTCGTTTTTAATTAGAGTGTGGGGCAGAGCACGGTACACAGTAAGACACTCTGCTACCAAGTACATTCATTGTCTCTTTACAGCCGCCCCGCCCCGCCCCAGTCAGCCTGGGCCGTGCGGGAGGAGTGGAGTCGTGGGCGTGGTGTCATGTGGTTCGCGTACCGTCTTGCCCCTTTAATTTATCTTTTTTTTCTTTCAGGAGGGCAGAGTGCCGTCGGGATTGGACTATTGACACATCATTGCTTTGTTGGCTGTGTTGTTCATAAGTGTATTTTCTGCCAGAAAATGGAACAATAATAATTGTACCTACCCCAGAAGAAAAAAAAAAAATCCATTATTCGAGTTAAGGTAGGATTCCATTGAGCTAACCACTGTCTGACCTAAAGTTGACACTACTTGAAAGATGCATCTATACTGAGTTGATCAAAGTTCAGTTATATAACGAAAAAAAAAAGAAACTCGCACATTAATTAACCCCTTCAGAACATGAGCTTTGGGTATGATTAGACGATTTTATTGATATCAAGAAGGTTTTAAGGAGGTTAGAAGATTAATAATGACCAGTTTTCACTATTTCAATTCCAACATGAGTTTCTGAAACAGAATAAAATCGCCAAATAATAATCAGAATACATGTAAAAATGCGTCATGGTAGAGAAGAGGTTAAATGAGCTCCTAATGATGTAATAGTAAGAACATAACACGACACTTTAGACAGTTAGACAGTTGAAGGATGCACTACTCTTCAGGAATGTAAGTACGAGGAAAAAAAAAAAAGATTTCAATGTCTGTTGTATATACCTTCCCTATTCGCAGCTACTGACTCACGCACACTCAGGCACACACAAGAGGATTTCCGTAACTCAACACCACTCTTGAGTCAGGAGCAGAAGTGTTCTAATTGATAAGAAGTAGGAAATGAAATAAGTCTTGCGCTTTCGTATCCAATTACAAACAAGAAAGGAAAACAAAATATCAGTAACGAGATGATACAGTTCTTGCTCTTATCATTCCATTGCCTTATTATTTTGGAGGAGCAGTAAGGAGGAAAAAGAGAAAAATACGAGTAACAAGGAAATAATACCGTTCTTATACCCAATTACGTAGAGAGAGAGAGAGAGAGAGAGAGAGAGAGAGAGAGAGAGAGAGAGAGAGAGAGAGAGAGAGAGAGAGAGAGAGAGAGAGAGAGAGAGAGAGAGAATGGTATGGCGTGTGAGAAGTGAAACAGAAGTGGAAGAATGTGAGAGAGGAAGGGAAGACAGACAATTAAGAGAGTAAAGGAATTAGAGAATGCAAAAGCTGGAACAC
>CM035184.1:11201260-11233573 GCA_020233015.1 Callinectes sapidus
GAGGAAGGGAGGATGAGGGGAAGGGGAAGAAGAGGAAAGGGGGATTGGGGAAAGGGAGATGGAGAGGGGAGGAGGTGAGGGGAAGGGAGGGGGGGGGGAGAAAGTGGGTGTCTTACTGAATTAACCACAAGTAGAGGGTTTGTTGACATCAGAGATAAAATTAGTAGGAGGAGGAGGAGGAGGAAGAGGAGGAGGAAGAGGAAGAGAATGTCAGAAGGGTACATGGCAGGAGCAAATTTCTGTTATGCATTTGTCATTCCTGCTGTTTTTGTTGTTGTTGTTGTGATGGTGGTGTTGTTGGTAGTAGTAGTGGTAATGTCATGTGGTGGTTTATAGTAGTAGTAGTAGTAGTAGTAGTAGTAGTAGTAGTAGCGGCAGTGTCTGAGTTCCCGCAATGAGTAATCTGTGTTGTGGCCGTAGTGTTGGGAACCAGTGGAGGAGTGTTATCGACGCAGGACTGAGCGGGGCTGTGGTGGGTTGGCGGTGTTGTGTGTGTGTTGGGGGGAAGGGAGGGTTGCAGGGGGAAGCGGAGGTGGTGGGCGGGAGGTGGTGATGGTAAGGAAGGGGTTGTGAGCATTGAAGGGGAAGGGGGAGGTGGTGAGGGAGGCACTGCAGTATTGAGGGACGGCACCTGCTAATGCCGCGTTGTACTGACCGCCGCTGAACGACACGTGGCATTGCTCACTGCTGTCCTGGCACTGCTGGGAGACACGTAGCACTGTCAACTGATACCGTGCACTACTGCGGGGGACACTTGGCACTGATAACTGATACTTGGCACTGATAACTGATATTTAGCACAGCTTAATGATACTTATTATAACTGCAAACTGACTCTAACACTGCTGACTGATTCCTGGCATTGCTGGCTACAACTTGGCACTGTTAGCTGACACGTGGCGCTGTTTACTGACTTGGCACGTATGACTGATACTTACACTGTTGACTAATAACTGAACCTTGGCACTGTTCATTGGCATCCTTAAAATGGGGACAAAATAACATGTAATATTCTTGATCGTCATTCTACAACTACTAACTTTATTCATCAATGCTAACCTTTACCTGACACTGCTACTCACTGATGACTTCCCCTTGGCACTGCTGACTGACGCGCCGGGAGCAGTGAGTGGGAAGAGTGACTGGCACCTTGGCACTGTGGTCTCGTAGCTTGGCACTGCTGATTGAAACCTATCCATGCACCGATAATTGCATGTTTACTGATCGCTAAAATTGACGTAGATTATCAGTTCACCTTACAAGTAGGACGCACACACACACACACATACACGCACACACACACACACACACACACACACACACACACACACACACACACACACACACACACACACACACACACACACACACACACCCACACACACACACACACACACACACACACACACACACACACACCTGTCCTACATTAACTGAGTCAGTCTGCACATAGTTGACCTTTTCACATATGCAGACATTATCGAGTGTCACACAACCACTCTCTCTCTCTCTCTCTCTCTCTCTCTCTCTCTCTCTCTCTCTCTCTCTCTCTCTCTCTCTCTCTCTCTCTCTCTCTCTCTCTCAGCTGGGTAAATTTAGCATAGTATGTGCTGTTTTCACCACCACCTCCACTTCCACCTTCGTTACCAACACGCACCTAAACACCTATTAATAACCCCCACATCAAAGCATCCTGTGACATAAAGCATTGAAAAAACAACAAAAAACAGCCATACAAAACACGTCCACTGACAAAGACACCACAATGAAAAAGGAATAAAAGCAAGGCAAACATGGAAATAAGCATGAACAGCTATTAATAATCCACACACTCCTAAAACAAACCCATCCTGTGATATAAACCATTGGAAATAAACTCTTATACTAAATACAAGCATAAATAAACACTACAATAGAAAATAAAAGCCAAACGAATGTAGGAATAAACAAGAACCGGAGTCAACAAGGATAATAATTAACAAGTATTCGAGCAAGTAAAGACGATAAAAGATATACAGTATAGAGTGAGAGATTTTATCAAGTGCATAGATCAAGAAAGAGATAGAGAAATAAGACGTTGTTGAAGATAGATCAATAAAAGCGCATGAATTCAACTGGTAGTAGTAGTAGTAGTAGTAGTAGTAGTAGTGTAGAAACATATATGCACCTGTGTTTCTGGTATTTCTAATATGTGTGTGTGTGTGTGTGTGTGTGTGTGTGTGTGTGTGTGTGTGTGTGTGTGACAGTGGCTATTTACGAAGAGAGAGAGAGAGAGAGAGAGAGAGAGAGAGAGAGAGAGAGAGAGAGAGAGAGAGAGAGAGAGAGAGAGAGAGAGAGAGAGAGAGAGGATAGGGAAGCATTGTCCTGTACAAAAGAGGAGCCGTGTTGGGCCGTGTGGTGGTCGGCTTATATAGGTAAGTGGCACAAGAAGGGCGGGGTCCTGCGGCAGCTCAACCTCCAACGCGGGACGGCAGGAAACCGCTCAATATTGGCAGAGTGACGCCCAAGTATTGATCCACAACCTTACCGCTCCCTGCCGCCCTGCCCAGCCCACCCCAGGCCACCCAACCACTCCCCTGCCACTCCTTGTAATGCTATGGTTGTGCTCCTTTCATTCCCTCCCTCCCTTATGCCGTATGCCGTCCTGCCGCGCCCAGTCCCTCTCGCTGAGCCAAAAACAACGCTCCTCTTTCTTCTATTTCGTCTTTCTTGCCTCAGTTTGTCACATTTCTCTGGATGCTTTCTGGTCCGTACTCAGAAACGCTTTGCTCTCTCACCACGACTAGTTTCCGAAGCCCTAGAGATGATTAACATGGTGTCTCCAGTTGATAATGTAGAAATCTTGTCATTCTGCCTCTACAACCGTAAGAAACACCTTGAAAATCTTGTGTTAATCTAAATAAGGCCTTTTGAAATAGAGGAGGTGAAGAATAAATGCCTTTGAGAATACGAGCTTCTGTATTTTCCTTCATTTCCTTCCTAATATATTTTCTCTCTTCTTTTTGTCTTTTCTTCTAGTGTGTCCTTTCCCGAGCCCCTCCACTCTCTCTCAATGATAAAAGGAAGAAAATGTCTCTTATCTTGACAGTTCCTTCCTTTGGTAGTAAGGTTCCCCTCTCTTCAATTATTAACTTCATTTCTTCATTCACTTTGTTCGTTCGCTCCTGCACCAACTTCTTCAGTGTTTGTTCTTGTTGCCTAGACGCCTCAGTTCTTGTCCCCACTAAATTACATAGCTTTGCCGTAGCTTTTTTTCCAAACCATGGATCTCTCTCTCTCTCTCTCTCTCTCTCTCTCTCTCTCTCTCTCTCTCTCTCTCTCTCTCTCTCTCTCTCTCTCTCTCTCTTCTTGTCCTCGTTAAACTATAAATCTTTCCAATATCTGCTTTTTGGATCTGTGTTTTTTTTGTTTCTCTCTCTTTTCTTGTCCTCATTAAACTATATATCTTTCCAATGCTTGCTTTTTTTGTACGTGGGGACCCCCCACCCCCTCTCTCTCTCTTTCTTTTCTTGTCCCTTTTAAACTATATATTTATCTAACACTCTATTTTCTTTACATGGATATTATTTTTTCCGACTCTCTTTTTTCTTGTCCTTGTCCAGTCCTAAACTCTCGAATTTCCTGTCTGTGTTTCTTTACTCCCTGATCTTCTCTTTGGACAAATGTCTTGCTAACACTTTTCCTGCGATTTGGTCCATTTTCCTTATTAACAAACAACCACCGCCTTTATTGTCACCTCAAACCACATTATTGACTACAAACTTCAATATCCTCTTTGTAATTATCTCTTCTATCTTTCTTGTCGATTTTTGTTAAGATTTCGCTGTTTTAGGACTCCGTTGTGGTGTTGGTCGCAGTGAAAGGGTTAGTAAAGTTGACAGGTAGGGAAGTTCGCCAGCCCGTCAGAACACGCGCTCCTGTTGACAGAAGGCAAAAAGTAGTATAAAGACAGTAGCGCTACAGTGTTGTTGGCTCTGGTTGGTGTCTGAAATGGTGGGCGTCTTAATATTAACCCTTTCAGTGCCATGACGCATTTTGATACTTGTTCTGCTTATTCTGCTTATCCTGTTTGTGTGATTTTATACACCTTCAGAATCTCATGTGGGGATTAGAATAGTACAGTCTCTGGCCATTAATCTTCCGACCTCCATAGACCTTTGCTGATGTCAATAAAACTCTCTAATCACATCCAAAACTCAAGATAAAAATGCATCCCATTACTGAAAGGATTGAAGTGAGTTACGGGAATCAAAACACCTTTATTTGATTCATGTTGGTGTAGAATTCATAGACTGTATGTTTCGAGGTGATTATGAAGAGACTTGTGTGTAGGGTGAGGATGACAAAGAAAAGTAATTATTATTATTTTAGGTTGTATCCAATATAGTGAAATATGTATGTACAGTATAGCATTAATGTTAAACGCTCGTACTCTTTCAATATTAGCAAAGTGACGCCTAAGTGTTGATCACGTTGTAAACATTAATATTAACAAAGAATCTAGATATTTCAGGAGCTATGACTACTGTATTGAAAGATATACCTATGTGTGAAGTAGATCCCTAAGTAAAGATCATAATTATGTCCTTGTTTATCTGTGGAACATGTTACGTAACGCTACAAAGACTACCAAAACATGACTTATATATTATCTTAGGAATTGTGTTGTCATCATTTCTACCAAGACGCAATGATATTATGATTGTGTCAGATTGCTAGGTATATGTATAATGCAGGTCCCTTATCAGTTTGTCAAGCACTTATCTATGAAACACTAATCATCTGTAAAATTAATTCCATGCGTTATCTATACATTTTAAACACTATATTTATTGTATTTCAAGATACATCTATGCATTTAACATAAAATACACAGCAAAATAATATATAAAAACACCACTTACACCTAAAACTAACCCCCACTAAATACTCATGCACTTTGGAGACAATAATTACAGTAAGTTAACATACATAAGAGTGATAAAATGGCTTGATATTAATGCTGGTGTCAAGGTAAATATTAAAGGCTCGTAGTGACTGGGCTGGTGACATCACACACAGTGCGTACGTCAACACAACACAGCCGCCGGGCCAGGGACACCCACCCACCCACTGACTGACTGACGCACGGGACAGGCGGGACAGGGGAAGCTGGAACTGAATGAACTGATAACGGATAATAAAAGCAGAAGAGGTCACAGGAAGCGGAAGAAGAGTAATACACTGTGACACCCTGGGTAAGTCATTTCATCTGTGTGTGTGTGTGTGTGTGTGTGTGTGTGTGTGTGTGTGTGTGTGTGTGTGTGTGTGTGTGTGTGTGCTTAGTGTCAGATGTGGGTGATTCGTTGCGTGTCACTGTTTAGCCTTACGTGTCATTCACACAAGTACAGATGCTCGTATTTCTATGCTTCGCCTCCACTATTTCAAAAGTCTCTATTCAAACTGACACGAGTTTTTAAGGTGTTTTTGTATGACACTATATTCCGAATGATAAGATTTCTACATTTTTAATGGGAGGAACACTCATAAACCCCGCTAACCATCCCTGTTTTTTTTTTTTATGGCTGAGTGATAAGATTTCTACTTTTTTAACTGGAGAAACACTCTTGTAAACCCCGCGAACCATCTCTGTGTCAAGGAAAATGGTGGTAGTGAGAGAGCAGAGCATTTTCAAGAGTGCTTTTATGGTTCTTAAGGCAGAGTGACAAGCTTTCTACATTGCTAACCAGAGAATCGCTCTTGAAAACCCCACTGATCATCTCTGTGGCCTTGGTAAATAGTCGTGGTGAGAGCTGAGCGTTTCTGAACACCGAACAGACATTTTCCCTTGAGGGACACTTTGCTGTTCCTGTGTCTTCAGTGCGGCAGCTTCAGTGCTCTCTCTCTGTTGAGTGTGTGTGGTGTCACTGTGCCGTACATTCAGATTGTGGCCATTTATTCCTTCATTTATCCAGTCTGGAGCAAAATGTTGGTGAGTCTGCATGTGACACCCCCACAGTTCAAGTCAGGCAAGACAGCTCTAGTTTCTGCCCATACTCTCCCCTCACCCCACCCCATCCCACTCCAGGAAAAGCTCAGGGATAGATGGAAAATGCAGGTTTTGGTTGGGGAAAGTGAAATGTGTTGCAAATGCATATTTTTTTTCCATAAATGGAGTGAAAGGGCTAGGCAAAAATCACATCACATCATGTCGCATTGATTACTGTTGTGTTGTGTTTGGTGTCATTAAGTCCGTTAGGTATTGTTGATTATTACATCACATTAGGGTGTTAGGTTAGGTTATATTGGATTAGGTTAGGCTTCCGTAGATTTTTGGTCGGCCATTTCACCACATTTACGCAAAAAAGTATGCGTTTGTGACCCATTTCATGTTCCTCACCCAAAACTCTGCATTTCCCATCTGTCCCCAAGCTTGTTGTGGAGGGGCAGTGAGGGGAGAGTATGGGCAGACACTAGAACTTTATCCAGGCCAGCACTGAGTGTAGGTCTTGTAGTGTTTCTGTGTGTTGTGTTGCCATGTCTCAGCCTGAAGTGCCGAGCAATGTTTAACCAATACTCTCAGTCATTCATCTTTTTCTCCGGTAAACTCTGGAACTCCTTGCCTGCTTCTGTATTTCCATATATGTAATCATACTGTGTGTGCCTTTCTTATCATTAAATCAGCAATAAAATGTGATAGAATACCTACTAAAGAATATATATGTAATGTTTTTAATGTGAGGACTGCTTTTGTAAGGCCATAGTAATGAAATTAATATTGTAGAGCTATTTCATAATACCTTAGCTTAGTTTTGGTTAGATTTAGTTTTAATTTTTTCTGCGTGCAATTTGTTTTAGGGTTTTTCCAAAAGTGACATTGTGTCGTTAGTTTCCCTGGGTTGCCACATATTGCCTGTTTTGTCCTCCCCTCCTAAACTCCCCCATCCCCCACAGTCCCCCAAGCTTGCTGCTGGAGATGATGGGGTGTTGCATGGAGGAAAGGGAGAGGTCCAACTCTGTAGTTTTACCTCCATCTACCTATGACCTGAATTTATTTAAGAGGGAGGTTTCAAGACCCATTCTTTTGGTTAACACTTTTGGACCTGCTCAGGGACTGGTTTCTAAGTGGGCCTTTTTGTTTAATTGCTTTTGTTGCCCTTGTCCAGATTTCCCCTTTTACATAAAAAATGAATACATCAAATGGGAATGCATTTTTAGTATACAGTGGTACCTCTTGATTTGAACACCCTTTGCCTCAAACACTTCCCAATCCGAACACATTTGGCGAACAAATATTCACCTCCAATCTGAACGCGGCCTCTCAATTTTAACACAAACACACATGGCGGCCGACACCGCCTTCCCGCCAGTCAGCGGGAGTATTTTTAAGGTTTAAACTGTTTAAAGGGATTTCAAAGGTGTTTTTAGGATGTTTAAGGCTGTGTTTTAAGGTTTTTCATGTTTTCTGCTCACTGTGAAAACCACCAGTTTGGACTACTGGGACACTTGTAATAGGATGTTAGATTTCGTTAGGTTAGGTTAGGTTAGGGGTGGTTTTTTGGCAGTTCTTCAGGTTTTTGAGGGTGGTTTTAGGAATTTTAGAAGATGTTTTTGCATGTCCTATGTGCAAAGGGTAGTTAACGTTAGGTTAGCTTACATTAGATTAGGGGTGATTTTGTAGGGTTTTAGGGATGTTTTTCTTTGGTTTTAAGGGTATTTTTCATGTTTGTATTGTTTTTTAGGAGTTTTTCATGTTATCTGAGGTTTTATTAAGATGTTTTTATGGTTTTGTTGATGCTTTAAGGGATTTGCAAAGACCATTTTCATGATTTTGACATTTTTTAAGACTTTCCATGTGTACGAGGGTTTTTAAAAATAATTTTCATACGCTTTTCAGGCATTTACATGAAAAAAACACTGAAAACATTAAAAAAGGAAAACATAAACAAGCACACACACACACACACACACACACACACACACACACACACACACACACACACACACACAGTCACACAGCGCCCCTCAAAAAACAAAAACAAAAATAAAAAAGACACAAACACAAAAAACTCATTCCAAACACAATTAAACTTAAAAAAAAACATTATAACACACCCACAAAAAATAAAAACACACGTACATACACAAACACAATCACCCCTCAAAAAAAAACACAAGAACAAAAAAAGAAGAAAACCCAAACACACACACACACACACACACACACACACACACACACACACACTAAAAAAAACATACACATGAAGAAAACCTTAAAACACACACGTCATCCCTAAAGAAAATTCATTCCAAACACAATTAAACTTAAAAAAAACATTAAAAACACACACACAAAAAGAAAGCCTCAATACATACCCACACCCATACACACACACACATCGCCTCTTAAAAACATACACTAAGAAAAACACACTTACACACACACACACACGAAAAAAAAAATAGAATAAAACACAGATGCAAGCACAAAAAAAAAATTCCTTCCAAACAGCATTAAATTAAAAAAAAAAACATTAAAAAAGGTGCTCTGCAGGGGTTTTAAGGTTGCTTTTATTTTCTTTAACTTTTTTTTAAGGTGTTTTTATGTTTTTTGAAGATGTTTTTACATGTCATACCATTAGGAGACCTGTATAGTGAGGGGAGTTAGATTAGGTTGAAGAAGGTTAGGGGTAATTTTGGGGGGTATTTTTTATGGTTGTTTGTAGGGGTTTTAAGGGTGTTTTTAAGGTGTTTAAGATTGTTTCTTAAGACTTTTATTTTTTTTTTGCTTACTCTGAACACTGCCAAGTCGTAACACTGGGAGACCTGTAAAAAGACGTTAGGTTTCATTAGGTCAGGGGTGGTTTTCTGAGGGTACTTTTTAAGGCTCTTTTAGGGGTTTTAAGTGTGTTTTTAGGGTGTTTATGGTTCTTTCTTAAGGTTTTTCATATTTTTTGCACGCTTGGACCACCACCAGCTCGGACCACTGGGACACTTGTAATGGGACGTTAGATTTCGTTAGGTTAGGTTAGGTTAGGAGTGTTTTTTGGGCAGTTTTAAAGGTTTTTGAAGGTGGTTTTAGGGTTTGTAAAAGGTGTTTTCGCATGTCCTACCTGCAAAGGTTAGTTAAAGTCAGGTTAACTTGGATTAGGTTAGGGGTGATTTTAGGGGGTTCATGGTTTTTTTATTTTTGTTTTGAAAGGGGTTTTTCATGTTTTTATTGCTTTGTAAGAATTTTTCATGTTATTTGAGGTTTAATGAAGGTGTTTTAATGTTTTTGATGATGTTTTAAGAGGTTTGCAAAGGGAGTTTTCATGTTTTTACGTTTTTAATGTTTAGGTTAGGTGAGGGAATATTTTGGAGGGGGTGTTTTTAAGGTTGTTTTTAGGGTTTTTAAGGGTGTTTAAGGTTGTTTCTAAAGGCTTTCATGTTTTTTGCTGTCTCCAAACACTGCCAAGTTGTAACAGTGGGAGACATAAAGGGATGTTGAATTTCTTTTGTTTAGGTCAGGTTTTGGGTGGTTTTGGGGTATTTTTAAAGTTGTTTATAGGGGTTTTAAGGGTGTTTTTAGGGTGTTTAAGGTTGTTTTTAAGGATTTTCATGTTATTTGCTTGCTGTGAAAACCACCAGTTTGGACTACTGGGACGTTAGGTTAAGACACACAAAAAGAAAACCTTAATACACACCCACGCACACACACACACACACATACAGATCACCCCTTAAAAACAAATATTAAGAAAAACACACACACACACAAAAACAACAAAAAAAACAAAGGAAAAACACAGATGTAAGCACAAAAAAAAAATATTCAAAACAGCATTAAACTTCAAAAAACATTAAAAAGGAGCTCTGCGGGTGTTTCAAGGTTGTTTTTATTTTTCTTATTTTGTATTTTATTTATTTATTTTTTTTAAGATGTTTCGTGTTTCTTGAAGATGTTTTTGCATGTCATACCATTAGGAGACCTGTATAGGGGGGCGGGCATTAGATTAGGTTGAAGTAGGTTAGGGTTATTTAGTTATTATTTTTTTATGGCTGTTTTTAGGGGTTTTAAGGGTGTTTTTAGGGTGTTTAAGATTGTTTCTTAAGACTTTCTTTGTTTTGCTTGTTCTGAATACTGCCAAGTCATACCACTAGGAGACCTGTAAAAGGACGTTAGGTTTCATTGGGTTAGGGGTGGTTTTCTGGGGGTATTTTTTAAGGTTCTTTTAGTGGTTTTAAGGGTGTTTTTAGGGTGTTTAAGGTTCTTTCTTAAGGTTTTTTATGTTTTTTGCTCACTGGGAACACCAGCAGTTTGGACCACTGGGACACTTGTTATGGGATATTAGATTTCGTTAGGTTAGGTTAGGCTAGGGGTGTTTTATTGGTAGTTTTATAGGTTTTTGAAGGTGGTTTTAGGGTTTTTAAAAGATGTTTTTGCATGTCCTACGTGCAAATGGTAGTTAAAGTTAGGTTAGGTGAGATTAGGTTAGGGGTGATTTTAGGGGGTTCAAGGTTTTTTTTGTTTTTGTCTTTAAAGGGGTTTTTCATGTTTTTATATCTTTTTAAGAGTTTTCATGTTATTTAAGGTTTAACGAAGGTGTTTTCATGTTTTTGATAGTTAATGAAGGTTTGATGATGATTCACTTGACCAGACACTTCTTTTTTTTACTTTGCTTTTGCTGTGACTTTTATTCGTATCTACGTTGCATTAGTATTATTTTCACTATTTTTATTATTATTATTATTATTATTATTATTATTATTATTATTATTATTATTGTTTTTTTTTTTAAACAGCAAAATGAGAACCAATTTATACGTTTGCTTGTGCCATATACAATGAATTACGATTATTTTATTTGTATTTTCAGTATTTTATCAATAATTTGTTTAATAATTTAGCTGTAAATGATGACTGGCAATGTTCAAGTTACGTTAGCAACAGAACAATGTCACTGTCACTCCCTCCCTAGCAGTGGTTGTCGTGGTGTCGTGTGTAAACAAGAAAGCCACACTTACCAGGATGAGGCGGTGGCAGTGAGTGACCATGGGGAGTGTTGCACTGGTCTGCCACAGTGTCCTGGCTGTGAAACAACAGTGATCTGGTAAACACTGGAACTACTTCCCTTTTTCTATATTTCCAACTTCTCAGGAATTGACTTTATTTAAGAAGGTTGCGAGACATTTATCCCTGACTTTCAGCTAATTCTTTTGACCTGTAAGGGGGTTGGCAAATTAGTGGGCTTCTTATTTTCATTGTTTTTATTGCCCTTGGTCAGCTTCCCCCTCTTACACACACACAAAAAAAAAAAAAAAAAAAAATGGGAGAAGGAGGCTGGAGTGATTTTTAACTTTGTAAGATTGAGGCAGAGGAGTTGGTCAGACAAAGTACCAATTTAGTCACTTCCTGTGGGCATTCTTAACCACCTCTGTGTTTTTACCAGATGGAGACACCACAGCTGACTGGTTGGTTTATGCAAGATGTGATTATACCCAGGCTGTAAACAATGGCTTGAATACAATAGTTGTGAGTGAACAAATGTTTGCCTTATGAGGGACATGATCTTGTTAGCTTTGTTTGTTTCCTCACCAAGATGCCTCAAGAATGCCAGCTTGTCACCAGTGTCCACTCCAATGTTTCTTTTTTGTCAGTAACTGTGCACAACAGAGCTTATCTCCAGGCTGTTGTGTTCCTGCAGTGCCAAGTGTCACTAACACATGTGGTGGTGCATTACCCTCCCTCTTATTTGAACAAGTGTGTGTCAGTTGTTGCTGTCAAGTGGTAGTCACACACACACACACCCCAGGAGGGGCCCACAGTTGTGAGGGAAGTGGTGATCTGTGGCAAGCTTGTGGTGGTGGAGAAGTGGAGTCTTGGGTGGAGGAAGAAAGGGTGGCAGTGATTGCAGTAATGATAATGATTGTAGCTACTGTTGATTAATTGACTTGCAACACCAAGAGGCTGAAGCATTACACTTTCTTTGGCCTGCATGACAAAAGACAGAAGCACAGCAGTCAGTTTACTTTCCCCAGCCATGAAACTAAAGCATGAGTTAGTTTGAGTTGCATTGGTGAGATAGAGAGGTGCTGCCGCTAACTTGACTTGCACAGAAAGTAGAATGAAGCATGGAAAGTATATTTACACTGAGACCATAGCACAGCAGTTACTTTGATGCAAGGCTGAAAGACAAGCATAGCAGTTCACTTTTATTTATGGCTGGAGTGAATGAAGCTTTCAGTTGCTGTTAGAACATACACATACATTTGCTTCCTCCACCCTACAACTCTGGTTTCTCAGAAGAATGGAGATATTGTATGGAACTGCAATTTTCCCTCTGAATTTAGGGTTGCTGTATAGAGTTTGGTATGAAGTGATCTTGGTCATCCTGATAGCTTACATGGTGAGCTGTGAAGACAGGATAGTGTTCCTGCTGGCCCTGGCTGCTAACATATGTTTATTGTTTGTTGTCTTTCATATTACTGCGGTTACAAGCTTTTTTTTAATCTACATAAGTCGGGTATTGGTGAAAGACAAGAGAAAGAGTGAAATGAAGGCTCACTGACTTGCCAATCTGTAAAGAAATGACAAAAGTATCAAGAAAGAGTTCAAGTCACTGGAAGAAGGAAATACAGAAACAGGCACAGAGCTCCCCAGATTACCAGAAAAAAAGGAATAAATGATTGAGAGTACTGTTTAACTCGTACATTAGAGAGGTGGATAGAATGAGGGTGAGGGAAGATAGGTCTCGCTTGTCTGACTACCTTGAATATTCTTTGCTTACTTTCAGAGAGGAACCCATTGCTAATTATTTGAGAAGTGTGGAATGTGACTTAGCAAAGATTTAGGCTCGTATTCTCAAAGACTTCTGTGCTTCACCTCTATTTCAAAAAGCTTTGTTTAAAGTCATATATGGTTTTTAAGGTGTTTTTGTGGCAGAGTGACAAGATTTCTACATTATTAACTGGAGAAACACTCTTGAAAACCTTGCTAATCATTTTGTGACCTTGCAAAGTAGTTGTGGTGAGAGAGCAGAACATTTCTGAATACAGACTTTTGCAACACTACTGAACATGCTTTAGATTGGTGCATCAGGCCCCAAACAACAACACACCTGCATGACATTAGTATTCTGAACAAATGTGGCCTACAAGTGTCTTCCTGTGTGGCACCTGAAGTGTTACCAGACCAGCATGGATTCAGTAGTGTTGGCAAGTTCCATCCCGTACTTCTTCTCAAATTATTAGAAATGGGTTTCTTCTCTTGGAAAGTTAACATTGGATTTATAGGAGTAGGTGACGGGAATGTATGAAAACAGTGATAGTCTTGTTTTTTCTGCTTAGAAAAAAGATGAAAAGTAAATCAAAAGATATTATTAAGTACCTCAATAAGTGAGTAAAAGAGATCATAAAGATATGAAAAGTTGAAATGAATGAATAAAGTGAACAAATAAATTGATAAAGAAAATAAAAATAAAAGTTAATAAAAGAAGAATGAAATAGAATGTATAAGAATGATATAGAATTGCAGTGTACAGTGTGTTATCCATGGTAGGTGTGCACAGACCATGAAGGAAATCAGAGACATTAATACAAAACAACAAGTGTATTGCATGTAGCTTTTTATTTCAGAACCAGACCAGAATGGCAGACTACACGCTGGCCGGCCTTTCTGAGTCGTGGGTTGGAAGTCTGACCCTGAACCTGCTGTGTTACGCTACAGTGTTTGTGCCAGGCTACTTTCTCATCTGGTACTTCAAGAAATCAAAGTACATTGAAAGAGCTGGTGAGTTAATGCTTCCCTCTACATCCAGCTTTCTGTCTGACTGTTCCTGTTTTGCCTCTTCCTTTCTGTGTGCTGCTCTCTCATCTTGTGTTAGTGTAAGAAAAAGGTACATACTTCAGAATCTCTGTTAATTTGGGCCCTGATGGTCTTAATGGTTCTCTTCACCAGGATCCGGCCTTGTGCCTCGCCTCATCACCTCCTGTGTGTACGGCCAGAGCTATGACAAGCTGGCCACCACCGACCCATCACACGCCAGGTCACTGCCGCCTGAGAAAAGCTTCAGTGCAAAGTGTATACAGCTTAGTTTCTGTTTCCTTGGCCTCCAGGTGTCTTACCTCACCTGGGGCGTCTTGCAGGAAAAGATCATGACAAAGGTTAGTTCTGTTGCCTCCAAGTGTCTGCTCCTTGGGCATCCTATCCTGTAGAAAAAGATTATGATGACGGTGTGTAGCTACAGTATTGGAAAATGAGTAGGAAGAAATGTGATGATATTGCTGCTGTTGTGTTATATTGGATGAATAGTTTTAGGTTTTATTGAAGGAAATGTTCAAGATTAAAAATGTTTATTGTTTTTCAGATTTTTTAAAAGAAAATTCTGCTTTGTAAGGGATACTTTTAAGGGCACTTCAACCCTATCTCTGCTTTATCGTTATTCATTTTGAGACATTTCTTATTCTACAGTCACATCTAAAGATTATACTGATTAGAAATTGCAAAAAGTATTCGTGTGGACGCTCATAAAGATTTCGTACACTGTTTTTAGTGTCGAGAATTGTTGCACGTCACCAAAAAGCCATAATGTACAGGAAGAGGTCATGTACATATCCTTTTACCTCTGGATGTGTTCTTCTCAGGGACTCTCATTCAAATGTGCCTTTTTGTTTAATCATTTTGGTAAATTTTTACAACTACACCAGTCTCTCAATTTCAGGTGAAATTATTTTTTCGTGGCAGATTTCAGTCTGTTTTGAATTAATTAATATGTCTTGTTTTCCCACAAATCTTTTTTTCTTTCTATTTTTAGTGTCTCTCGCACCATCAGAAACTAATGATCTGCTACAAAAACAACAAGCAGATTCTTTTAAACAGACTGAAATCTACCAGGGAAAAATAATTTTGTCTTCACATATGAGAATTCATTTTAATTAAACCTTACCTAACCTAACCGTTATGAATTATTTACTGGACTATATAATTATGGGGTTTAAAATACTCAGTATGGAAAGTTCTAACAGATGAGAAGGGTAAGAAAGCCATCTCGAGACTGGTGTATGTAGTTGTAAAAATATACCATCATTTTTACCAGAACTCCTCGTAAAAATATACCATCATTTTTACCAGAACTCCTCTCTTGCATAAGAATTAGAGAAAAAACTGAAGCTATCAATACTTTCCAGGAATACCACAACTCAGAGGGAAGCATTGGCCACTTCAAAGACTCTCAGTTCCTGGTGTTTGTGAATCGCATCCTGGCCTTCATGCTGGCGGCGATGTACCTCACCTGCACCCGCCAGCCACGCCACACCGCCCCCATCTACAAGTACTCCTACTGCTCCTTCTCTAACATCATGAGCTCCTGGTGTCAGTATGAGGCGCTCAAGTATGTCACCTTCCCCACACAGGTCAGTCAGTGGTGTGCTGCTTGGCCCTCTCTCTCTCTCTCTCCCTCCCTCTCTCTTCTCCATTGTTGTTGTCATTGTCATTATTTCTATTTTTCATTAGATTGGATTGGTTATGAGTCTCTTCCACTTTTTTCTGTAATTACTGGCAGTTTTGTTATTGTCTTTTTCCTTCTCAGGTCCTCCTTTGCACTCTCTACTATCTCTTTGTTCTTCTCAACAAAGATGAATGTAGACCTTGGGGGACCGGAGTCTTAGAAAAAAAACTTTGACTGTCTCAAACTGTCTCAAGCTTAGTTATTAGACATATGTTTTCCTGCCTCAATACTATAGTTTCTTCATTATTATTATTATTATTATTATTATTATTATTATTATTATTATTATTATTATTATTGTTACTATTATTATTATTATTATTATATTAAAGTAGGCACAATGTCATAATTTGATGAACATACAATTTTTTATGTATGTAGAAATGAATTAAATGAAAATAAAATGCATTAGACAGGCCACAGCCAATATTCAAGTTTAGGTTGGGTGTGTTACCCAGCAGTGTGGTGTGCTGAGTGTGAGTGAGTGCAGTGTTGTGCCTGCATTGTTCATCTCTCCCTCAGGTCCTGGCCAAGGCATCAAAGGTCATTCCTACAATGATAATGGGCAAGATCATCGCCTCTAAGAAGTACGAGTATTATGAGTATGTGACGGCCATGTTGATATCTGTTGGCATGACGCTGTTCCTTCTCGGCTCAACAGAAGCCCATGGCAGTAAGTGTTTCCTGTGCACTGTGACTTACTAATGGCTACAGAATGTCTTGGTGGTACCACATAGTACAGTAGTGTGTGTCTGTCTCCTTTGGTACTGTTTCTATCTATTGTGATATGGTTGATGTAGCTTGATCTCATTTTTAATAATGTCATAATTAGGTATTAATTGTATTTCCTGTTATTTGTGAAAGTAGTATGGGCTTTCAAGGAATTGTCATAGTACATATAGTGGAATGAAAATGCATCAATCTGAGAAAGACAGGCTATTTAATCTATTAATCAGTAAAAACATATTGACCAAAGTGAAAAGTGAGTGTGTGTGTATGTATCCCACACTGACAACCTCACTGCATCAGAAGCTGTAGTATGTATTATCCCTGTGTGGGTGTGTGGTGAGAGAGAGAGGGAGTGACTTACTGTAATGATGTGCCAAAGATATACAATGAGCTGAGCCCTTGCCTCCCAACAGCGACCAGCAGCACCACCACCATGTCCGGCGTCATCATCCTGGTGGGCTACATGTCCTTTGATGCCTTCACCTCCAACTGGCAGGGTGAACTGTTCTCCCAGCACAAGATGTCCTCAGTGCAGATGATGTGTGGGGTCAATCTGTTCTCGTGTCTGCTGACCACCACCTCACTGGTTCAGCAGGGCACCTTCTCCGTCTCCCTGCAGTTTATGCTCACATACCCAGCATTCTTCTGGGACAGTCTCATTCTCTCAGTGAGTGTTGTGTCTCTTGCCACCCTGATGAAATTTATACATTTTTTTATGTAAGAGGGGGAAGTTAGCCAAGGGCAAAAAACAATGAAAATAAAAAGCCTACTGATTTACCAGCCCCCCTTAAAGATTAACATAATTATCCAAAAATCAGGGACAAATGTCTTGAAACCTCCCTTTTAAATAAAGTCAAGTAATAGCAAGTTGGAAATAGCAGCAGGGAGGGAGTCCAGAGTTTACCGGAGAAAGAAATGAATGATCGAGAGTACTGTTTAACTCTTGTCTTTGCCATATTGTTTGATTTTGTATACTATAAAGATTCTATAACATGATTTGCATTTGCATTTTTATTAAGTATGGTTTGTGCCTTGCCTCCTCAGGTGTGTTCTGCCACAGGTCAGCTATTCATCTATTACACCATATCAGTGTTTGGGCCGGTGGTGTTCATCATCATCATGACCATCAGGCAGGTGAGTGTCTCCTCTTGACTCATGCATGGCAGTCATTATGGATTACTGTCAACATTATTAGTGACTGGCAGGATGAAAATGACCCACTGTGCAGTGCCAAACCTACTGGGGTTGTATTCTGAAACACTGTGCTTCACCTCCACTATTTCTAAAGGCTTTGTTTAAATTCACACCAGTTTTTTAAGATGTTTTTACAGTTCTATAGGCAGAGTGGCAAGATGTCTACATTATCAATTAGAGAAACCCTCTTGAAAACCCTGCTAATGATCTCTGTGGTCTTGGAAAATAGTTGTGGTGAGAGCAAAGCATTTCTGAATACAGACCCTGTGATGTAACATAGTGGTCTGCAAGGCTGTTCTTTCCCCAACAGATGTAGACAGCACTGAGTGAGTGTAAAGGATGTTTGTTTGTATAAGTGTGTGGTGTTGTGTCTGGTCTGCCTTGTATGGGCTTGCTGGCGTGGTACTTTGATAAATAGAGAGATGAGTAGATTATTCCTCATACTCTAAAGAGCCACCAGTAAAATGCTTCCTGTTTGTTTGCAGGGGCTGGCAATCCTTCTGTCCTGCTTCCTCTACTCCCATCCCATCACTTTAATGGGCATCCTGGGCATCATGCTGGTCTTCACTGCCATCTTCCTGCGCATCTACTGCAGTCACCGTCTCAAGCAGGTCCAGCAGAGGAAGACTCTCCCAGACACAGCCAAGGTGTAACACTGCCCTCGTCCAGCCACTGCCATTGTTGATTCGTGTGTAAGGTTTTAGTGTTTGGGTTAACCTGACTTATTTGTTTGGGTTGGCCTGAACAAACTCTTCTGCCTGGTGAATGTTGGTGCTTGTCTTCCACCTCAGATGACTAATTAGTGGAAATTTCAGGTGGAAGGTGAGGTCAATTTTATCCATCAAGTCCAATGATATGCACAGGAAGAGAAGGAGCAGGAGGAGGAGGAGGAGGAGCCAAACTCAAGCCAAGTTAAGCTTAAATTGGCTGCAGCAACTTTCATTACATTCTAATTGTATCTCTCCCTCGCTTCTC
This sequence comes from Callinectes sapidus, assembly GCA_020233015.1. Lineage (NCBI taxonomy): Eukaryota > Metazoa > Arthropoda > Malacostraca > Decapoda > Portunidae > Callinectes > Callinectes sapidus. Next base: position 11,219,626 of record CM035184.1, read on the forward strand.
TATTTCAGTGCAATTTTAAGCAACCATATGTTCCAATTTTTATATACAAGTTTTTATGTATAGACACCACTTGTCACCTCAACGCTGGCATTAAAGATGGACATGTGGGGACAGACCTCAGCTGGCATTAAATAGTTCTACTGTTTTAGTTTAAACTTCTTGCCATGTTTAGAATCTCACGGAGTAAGCTTTCTCAAGTAAGGCATCTATTTACCACCGTATCCATTACCTACTTGCTCTCTTACCACAACAACTTTCTAAAGCCAGAGACAAGCAGCTGGATTTTCAAGATAGCTTTGATAATAAACTTGAAATCTTGCTAATCCATCACTCAAACCATAAAAATACTCTTAAAAAACACGAGCATTTTCAATTGGAGCTTTGGAAAGTAGTAGTGGTGAGACAGCAAAGTGTTTTAAAATATGGGCCTTAGTCTCCATGTGGCAGTTTCCTGTTACTCTAGTCTGTAATGTTGCCCAGTATTGCAATTTTCCACTTTTTTCTTCGTGGATTTCTTGCAATTTTCTCAAAATGGTTACCACACCAGTGACAAACTTGCACAAAATTCAGGGAACATTGTGGTTTTGTTTTAGTGGTAACTTACACGTTTAAGACGTGTTCACTTATGTTCACTTGTGTTGGTTTTAAGTCCATTCATAATGAAGAATCTCATATGGCATTCTTTTTGCTTTGGGAGGAGACAAGTGTAGTGAATAGTGGTGTACAGGGCATAGTGTTACTAAGGCTTGTATTGAAACACTTCTGTGCTTCACCTCCACTATTTCAAAAGGCCTTATTTAAATGTACACAAGTTTTTAAGGTGTTTTTATGGTTGTAGAGGCAGAGTATCAAGATTTCTACATTATTAACTAGAGAAACACTCTTGAAAACTTTGTCTGGGGCCTTTGAAAATAGTTGCGGTAAGAGAGCAGTGTTTCTGAATACAGACCTAAGCTACACACCACATCACACCACGCCACTTCACTACATGGCCAGTGAAGTGAGAACTGTGTGTTAATTATTCTCTGTTCATCTCAATAGGCAGAGTAGCAGAGTGCAGGACGGGTGATGTGAACAGCCACTGAATGCTGACCCTTGAAAGATTTGAACCATATCAGTGCAATTCTCTTAAGCACAAATTTGCAATATCTTCCTTTTCTTGTGATCTAGGATGTTGTGGCAAGGACCAAGGTAAGGCTTTCTATCACCGAGAGCCTCTGTATTGTCACTTTTAATTCTTAACTATGATTTGTATGTGAAATTCCATAACCATTTGGAATAGTGTCGTTTATTTATTACTGTCTTCACTCTCAGCATGTTTTGTGACCGCATGCCTTTGTGTTGCCATGACGACAGGTACTTGCTCTCCTAGTGTTCAAAGATCGATTGATTGTTGGTTTAAAATTTTAATGATGCGCAATTGTAGGTAGATGACATTCTCCTGTGTTTTTACTTCAAGACATGTAATTTCTCTCTCTCTCTCTGAATAGGTTTATCATATTAATGTAAATCAATTACTAGTATTATTTTATTTATTGTTACAAATGGTTTTTGACAGATGTTGCATTCAGCCTTTTATACATGAGCTCCTTTGCTCCCTCCATGTCATCTTTGTCCAAATGTAAATAATCCGAGGGTGTTACGAAGGGTGGTACAACACTAGGTCTGCTGGTTGGTGGTGAATGCAGGAGAGATTGGCTGTTTTGTGAACTTGTAGGAAGACATAATGTGGTGATGAGGCAATATTGTGGTGAGTGCAGCAATATTATGTGGTGAGTGAGTGTGGCTGTGGTGAGTTTGGTGATGAAAGAATATTGTGTGGTGATGAGAGGCGATATTATGTGGTGAGTGACTGTGGCTGTGGTGAGTATGGTGATGAGACAATATCATGTGGTGAGTGACTGCAGTTTGTAAATATACTGTAGGGTGGGACATCTTGTGGTTCTGTGTGTGTGTGTGTGTGTGTTTGTAATCCCTTCACATAATGATGGTCCATTCCTTCCTCATATCTTGGGAACCAGTGGTGTGCCCTGCCACTACAGTTAGAGTAGTATTAGTAGGTGGAATTAGTAGAGGTAGCTGTAGAGTTACATTAGCAATAGGTATTATTGAGTGTAAAGATGGTAAGGAAAAACTTGGATTGGGTCAGGGATACTCTTTACTCTAACGTTTCGACAGAATGTCTTCTTCAGAGAGTGAGTGACAGACGTGGAGAGAACAGCTGCTGCTTACATTCACTCAATGTGGATCACCTGTGCGGACGTCTTCCAGGGGACCGCGCTGATTGGTGGTCCATTACCGTGAGTTTGGCTGCTGAACGAGATAGGTTTACAAAGCCCTCTCTATGGTTTGGTGATGAGGGAGGTAGCAATGTATGCAGCCTCCACCAGCTTCCTCTTCCTTTTCTCCATTTTTGTGTGCAGGGACGTTGTGTTTTCCCAACGTGGCAAATGTCCTTGAAGAGGAAGCTGGTGGAGGCTGCATACATTGCTACCTCCCTCATCACCAAACCATAGAGAGGGCTTTGTAAACCTATCTCGTTCAGCAGCCAAACTCACGGTAATGGACCACCAATCAGCGCGGTCCCCTGGAAGACGTCCGCACAGGTGATCCACATTGAGTGAATGTAAGCAGCAGCTGTTCTCTCCACGTCTGTCACTCACTCTCTGAAGAAGACATTCTGTCGAAACGTTAGAGTAAAGAGTATCCCTGACCCAATCCAAGTTTTTCCTTACCATCTTTACACTCATTTGTCTTACTACTACTCAACAGGTACTGTTGAGTTAAGTGTGGTGAGTGACTGTGGCTCGTAAACATCCTGTGAGGGGACATCCTGTGGGTCTGAGAGATGAGAGATGAGAGAGAGAGAGAGAGAGAGAGAGAGAGAGAGACAGACAGACAGACAGACAGACAGACAGACAGACAGACAGAGAATCAGCCACTTAGCCTTTTTGGATACTTTGGAAGTCACACAACATCTCAGCAAGCAGCAGCAGCAGCAGGACAAAGCCAGTAAGATGAAGGCTGAAGGCAGAGAAGTCACTGGGAGAGAACAGGAAGACTAGACACTTATGGCATGTGTGCTGAGATGTTGTTTCCTCCTAATGCAATCAACATATTCAGAAAAGTATTGCTGGTATGAGATTCACCAGAAACGTGTCCCTGCAGAGTGAATGTAGCCAAGACGAAGCCTCTCTTTCACACCAATTAAATACAAGTCCATCTTTGTATGGGTTGGAGCAATTCACTTCTCTCCCACTCCAACACTTGTGAAGGCTTGGTGAGGTGAGGTGAGGTGAGGTGAGGTGAGGTGCTGTCATTCCCGTCTCACCCTTCTTGACTGTAGTGTGGTCTTGCATCATTAACTGAGGAATCTGAGGGAAAGAGATCATTGTTAAAGGTGATATATGAGACAAGAGGGAAACTTAGGGTGTAAAGTAGCAAGTGTAAAAATAACAGGGATTTTATAGGGAAAGTCGGTGGGCAGATTAGCACAGGAACCTGAGAAAAAGGTAGTTGTTAAAGGCAATATATGAGATGAGAGGGAAGTTAGGAGAGTAAAGGGTGTTAAGTGGTGAGGGTAAAGATAATGGATTTTATAGTGGTGGATTTATAGTGGTAGATTCAACTGGTACTAGCAGATGATAGATGCTGTAAATGATGTAGTGAGGAAAGTCTGCAGAATGTGATCTATATGTAACTGCTGCACCATTCCAAGTGTTGTCCAGGTGCTTGGCGACGGCAGCGCAAAACAATTAGTGTACGTGGTTGGGCAATTTAACTTTAGGTAATAGTGATATTAAGCGATCAGCTATTTATGTCTGGAGAAATGTGTGTGTGTGTGTGTGTGTGTGTGTGTGTGTGTGTGTGTGTGTGTGTGTGTGTGTGTTTGTGTGTGTGTGTGTGTGTGTGTGTGTGTATATATGTGTGTGTTGGTTAGGTGATGGGTAGCTCCATAATATTGTGCCGTTTAATTTATAACAATAATATTTATTTTAGATTATACAATATTAAGCTTGTTTTATATGGTACTTAATAAATATTTATATTCAGATATTGTTTTTTTCCTTTTACATCAGGTATTATAAGAAAATTGAAGAGACAGATTTCAACAAGGAGAAAGATGACGTGTACAAAATAATGTGGCAAAGCCTCCATTAGTGAGATTGGACTGGCCACTTGGGTCTGAGGGTCACACAGCGATCAATATTCTGGCCATTACATGCATGTGCTGGCCGGGTTATCATGGTAAAGGAGACTTGCTCATCATAAGAGCCTCACATTCCAAGGCTGACTAGTGGGAATATACTGTACAGAGTTAACGGACTCCTCTTCACTGGGAGCATCATGGGTGTTATCCACCTTAGTTTTTATACATTATACTGTATATACGTACTCTTGTGGATAAAGTCAGTGTCTAATGAGATTTAACAAGGAAGATAAATAAATGATATCCAAAAGAAAAAAACAGTGAAGAAAGAACAACAAAGTACAAATACCTGATTTGAAATAAAGGATGAGTTCAGTTGACAGGATTGGCTGCCAGTCTGTGTTCTTTGAGAGTGTCCCTGAGAGAAGCCTCTTGTGCCGCCATGGCCTCCTGCTCCACCTCCCCCCAGCTGGGGTGCCACAGCCGGGACGATATCCTCTCCATGCCCAGTATGTACGCCGAGTGGCACGGCACCACACTCTTGTGTACCTGTTGACACACACACCAGGTTACTTACATCTTGTCCTTCCAACTACTCAATACGAAGGAGGGAAGACCAGGGTGATGTTTGTGATGTTTAACTTTTATTTCATGAGACCTCACTTACTCAGATGAAAAAAGAAAACTTGCATTTGTCATCTATCTATATACCAGACTGGCAACCCCACATCAGGTGACCCAGACACACACCATTCACACCAACTGGTGCCTGGCAGGAGTGTCTCACAGATAAACCTACTACAGCCTGGGACTCGTATTATAAAAATTGGTCTTCACCTTCTGAGTAAGTCCTGTCCGGAGGTGGATTATCTACAAGGATTAAGTTTAGACAAAAACTAAACCAAGATCAGCTGATCGCGGAGATGGTACAGTTTTGAAGCGGCCTAATTTTAATTGCTTGCCACCTTTAAATTGTTCTTTAATTATGGCTTCTCTAAGAATTCTAAGATTGCCATAATGTATACTGATATCTGTTCTTGATGTGTTCCACACTGTATCCCCATAGCTTTACACCTCTGAAAGTTATGGTAAGGTCACTGGCATCTCGTTGCCTTCACCACTGCTGCTGCTGCTGCTATCCTTGGTACTGACCACCTCCACAACAATATCTTCATCTAAATACTTGTAAGTTTAGATTTTGCTTTGCAAATATCTGAAACAGTTTGTTTTTTCACATCATATTTCTCGCACACCCGCTTCACAGACGTGCCACTCTCCAACATTTTGATGAACTCAATCTTCTGTGCTACAGTTAAATTCAACCTTTTCCTCTTTTCTACCTTTCCTCCAGATGGTTTGGTTGTAAAGTTATTTTAATTTAAACACACCAAGGTCAAACACCGTGGAACAATGAGCTACACGTTGATGCACTGCTGGATGTAAACAAACTGACCGCCTCCCAATTCATGGTCAGCAGAGGTCATGTCCGGTGTTGCCACATTTCCATCTGTAACGCAGGACTTTCAAATTATCCATTGCTTGCGAAATCCATTAAATTGAGGGATGAGTGTACTTCCTAGGCTGTTGATCCTTGCCTACCTGGAGTGTCTCAAAGAGGTCCCTGCAGCTGATGGGAGGCAGGGGAAGCTCCACCTGTGGGGCGCAGGAAGCCAGATGAGCAGCGTTCTGTTCCGCCAGGTCCACTGTGGGCCACACTGGACGCTCCCCTGTATCTCCGCCCTCACTCACCGGCAGACCCAGGCTGGTGGATGGACCAGTCACAGAAAAGTACAATAGGACTTTAGAAAAGATGTGGATTGGAACAATAAACTCATGTCAGAGGTAGAGTATCATTAAAACAGAAAAGAAAAAAAGAAAAAGTGAAAAAAATATATAAATAAATATAACATGAAGTCTTTCAAAAAGAATTTGTGAAGCACAATGTGATTACTATGGTAAATAAGTATGATGAACGATTATGATGACCTTTAATATTTGTGAGGAAATACCAAAACAGTGATAGATGACAATGCTAGGCAAGTCACAAAAGAATTGGTACAATGTATCTTGCTGGTTAGAGGTGCAAACTCTTCTCTAACTGAATAATGTGGTAGCAGCCGCTTTGCCACACTCACCTTTCAGACGTCCAATCGGAGAGTGAGGCAGTGTTCCTGAGCCAAGGGTTGGGAGGTGTGGTGCCCAGGGAGTGAACAAAGCAGCCTTCCCTGAGGCGGTACCCTCGCCGCCGCCTGATCACGGCTATCAGGATGTTCTTCAGGCATTGCTGGAACAACCACACAACAGTAAATGTCAACCCCTCCAAAAGACCAATTAACTTTAAAAACTTATCACTTTAAGCTCATGTAGCGATGGATGTAGAAAGGGAACTTAAGTGATCTGCAGCAGTAGAAAAATATAAAAAAATATTATTATAAAAAAATACAATTGAAATTTTTGTAAACGTAAGGTTTTGCCAAGGTTAGAATGAATTATCTGATTTATAAGTATCAATAGTCAAACTTTTTAATACTTGAACAGCCATTTAGAACAAGTTAAGTTTGAGTATTGAGTCTCTAATTTATAGAGAAAGAATATTATGAGATTAGTCCTCTCACATAAACTACAACTAGGTAAACACACACACACACACACACACCGCACAGTGTAGTGGTTAGCACACTCAGATCACAACCGAGAGGGCCCGGGTTCAAGTCCCGGGTGTGGTGAGGCAAATGGGCAATGGTAATGGAGATGGCTGGTATGTTACAGTGTTGTCATCCATGTGGAGAAAATAAAGGATCAGGAAAGGCACAGCAACCAGCATGCACCTCACCTGAGTGGCCTCCTGCAGCATGGTGGCCACGTTGTCTGCCACCTGAGTGATGCCGTGGTCCCAGGCGGCCAGCAGCAAGCGGCCCTTGAGTGGCCCGGTGTCCAGCAGGCACATGGAGCGAGACATGTAGCCGGCCCCAGCATCCATGATGGCCTGGGGCTCGTGCAGTGTGGCGGTGGAGGCTGCACTGTGCACACTCACTGGCTCAAAGTTTCCCTGTAAAACAGTGTGTTTGAAGATTGCTTACATTTAACACGGTGAAAGTAAAGACTAGGAATAGGCAGAACTTTGATACAAATGAAAGCAAATAGAGTTAACATTAAAGATTGTCAACATATGCCAGTCACTTGAGGGTTTGTGAACTGTCTATCTGGCGAGTGCAATAACAATAATAATTCTAGTTTAAAAATTAAAGAAATTAACAACAAGCTACATTCAACTATCTACAAATCAAGCCGACATTCCCAAAAGGTGGAAGATGAGATGAAACAGATATGAAACCTTCTGCAAATTTGCCATGAATACCAAGAAATTCATTAGCACACATTATCTACATCTTTTTGCCTGGTTACATTGTTACATCATTACACTGTGATATGGCACACCACTGCACCATGACACTGTAACTACAGCACATCAGTGTTAATGATGCACCATTGTGCTATGGGGTACATACATCAAAGGTCGGCCTTGACAACTTGTTTTTCTTCTTTGCCTTCAGCTTCTTGCGGTCAGCTGGTGGGGTGGAGTGCAGGTTGGTGGAGAGAGAGTGGTCCCAGCCTCCCACTCCACTGCTGGCATCAACCCTCTGCTGGTGGTGGGGTGGGGAAGTCTTGTTAGTGTTTATGGTGAAGGAAGAGAAGACACAACACGACAAAGAGACCATCAATAAATGGTCAATGCTTTCGACACTTCTTTTAGGACAACTCTCTTCTAAACTGTAGATTTGTGTGGTGTTCTTTGTTAACTGTAATGGTTACACTTCTGCAAGATGAAGTGAAGACAATGGTGAGGTGAGCTGTGCTAAAAACATTTCTATGACAACAGTAAGTGAGCTGAGGTTAAAAGTAGTAACAAAAAATTATCAGATAAAACTAGCAGAGAATGGAAAACACCTGGCCATATTTAGTGGATTTGGTGGAGTTTTGTATCATTTTACCCTATTGATGTTTACTAATCTTGACCTCAACTTCCTTTTTTTTTTTTTTTTTAGCAGATGCCAGCAAGAGTTCTAACTTCCTTGAAGAAAGAAGACTGTACGTGACTGTTTAGATCAAGTTGTCCAGCACACTTCTGCCTGACACACCAGCCAGACCTGTCACAAGCTGGCCACTACTAAAAAAATTGATCATGCACAAAATCAATGGAACTTGCTTGGTCATCATGGCGATGGTGGGAGTCTGTGCGGGAGACCGTGGATGTGAAGGAGGAGGAGGAGGAAGAGGAGGAGGAGGTGAAGAACAGCTGGCACTTGGCAAAGATGGCCAGGAGGAAGTCATTGTGCAGGTGGACGGAGTTGAGAGCAAGGAGGTCCCGGGCGCTGGTGTCAAACTCCTCCTTGGTCATCTGCAGACACACAACACACTCAATCATTGGAAACACATAAAAAAACTGTCGCTAAATACTTGAGTGATTAAAACACACTCATGGAAACACCCAAAAAGTGTCACTAAATGCTTGAGTAATTAAAACACACTTACTCATCAAAACACCAAAAAAGTGTCACTGATTAATTTAATAACACACTCACTCATCGGAAACACCTAAAAACTGTCACTAAATGCTTGAGTAATTAAAACACACTAACTTATCAGAAACACCATAAAACTGTCACTGAATAATTAAAACAAACTCTTCAGAAACAATTAAAAAACTGTTACTAAATATTTAAGTAATTAAGACACACTCACTCAATGAAACACCTGAAAAACTGTCACTAAATACTCAAGTAATTAGTGTGTTGCTGAATTGGATGGTGAGATGAAAGAGTTACGATGCTTATGTACTTCAACCATTCAAAACTGACCACAACAAATAAATTGATAGATAAATAAAATGGAATAAATAAAGGACGTTTGGATAGCGGAAGAAAAATTAACAAAAAAATACAGTTAATAATAATTTAGCAAACACATAAAGCCAAATAACTGGTCATGACAGATTTCATATTAACACGTTATCACAGCATGGGAGAAACCACCACCACCACCACCACCACCACTCACCCGCATCCTAAACCATTGCTTCATGTAGTAGAAGTACTTGGCTTTCTTCTCAGGGCCCAGAGCTTCTTCCAGTCGCTTCCTGGTGGCATTGATGTGGTCTGAGGAGGAGGTGGACGTCATTGTCTCACCAGCCTTCCCCTTGGCAGTGTGGAGGAGACAGTGGCCAGGGGAGGTGGTAACTAGTGGCACTGGTAACTCAAGGTGTACTCTTTCTACTCCAGAATGAATGCATCACTGTAAGAGTACAGAAGAGGAGGAAAATCATGCATTGTATTCTTTAGATTAATGAGTGTGGTGATGGTATCTTTAAATAACTCTCTTCCCCATATTTTTAGTGCAGAATAAAAGGTATTGCTGTAAAAGTAAGGAAAAAAAAAGAAAGAGGTTACAGCAAGCCTTGGGAAAGGGAAGAGGAGGAAAATTATGCTTTGTACTCTATATATTAATGAGTGTAGTGCAGGTAACTTTAAAAGTATTGCTGTAACAGTAAGGAAAAAAAGGAGGTTACTGCCTTGTGAACCTAGCTAGTCGTCTCTGAGGCACTGGAAGACTGTCCTGAGGAGAAAGCAAGGGATTCTTGAATACAGCTGTGAGATCAGGCAAGCCACTCAAGGAATAAACACAGGCCAGTAAAACTACAGGCTTGACCTCCCTCTTTCTTCCATCCCACTCCCATGCCATCCCCAGCAAGCATGTGGGACTGTGACGGATCAAGGGTTTGTGGGGGAGGACAAAACAAGCCACATATGGCATCTGGGAAAACTCTAAGGGCAGAAGATGTAACTTTTGGTGAAATTTTCAAAAAAACCACAATCCGGAAAAATCTAAGGATAAATTCAACTAATTCTAACCAAACCTAAGCTAGTGTGAAATAGCAACACAACATTTATCTAATTACTATGGCCTTAGAAAAGCTGTCCACACAATAAAAACATAAGACATTCTGAAGTAATTACTGTATCACCCTGCATTGTTTTGAATGAATGGAAAGGAAGTCCACCCCACAGATTTTCAACCTAAGCTAACCTGACTTATGAGATGTGTGGGGAGGTCAGGCCACTGTCAGGCCGAGAGGGGAAGGGGGAGGGGGAGGGGGAGGGGAAGGAAGGAAATCATGGGAGTTCTGCAGGGATGGTGTGTAGGGAGGTCACTGCCAGGCTAAAGAAGAGAATTAGGGAAAAAAAACCATTGGGTATTTTTTCTCTAAATACCAGACTCAAGTTGGCTTTTCCTACCCTTCCCATCTGTTAGAGCTTTCCATACTGAGTAATTTGACTCCCACATGTAACTGGCGCAAGTCAACTGTAAAAGCGCTAGCGATTTTTGAAGATTTACCAAATTTGCAGAACAATTGTTCATTTTGATCGATTTACGGAACTTTTGTCTAACTCCCGCGTTTTACCGATCACAAATGGAAATTATTCCATTAGGTGCTGCAGCAGCTTAGGTCATAGCACCACTAGGGTTAACGGGAGAGCGCTACATCTCCCACTGAGCAACTAGGTTTGGCAAGGATTAGAACCCGGGCCGCCAGCACCGGAGGCCCGAGAGCTGGTTAAGGCGCAAGGCCTTAACCAACTATGCCACCACTCAGCCCCCTACCGATCACAAGTACAGGACACGGGAATAACTATGTTCTGATCAATTTACACTCCTTACCCCATTCCTTGCTTCACTTATCACTGCTGTCACTGTATCCTAGGGGGCAGGCAGGCAGGCAGGCAGGCAGGCAGGCTCACTAACTATCCAGCAGGAGGTCAGGCAGGGCAGAAGGGACCATTCCTTCCCTCGACCACCTCTCACTCCCAAATTGCGAGACTGATGTAGTTGTAATGAACAACCAACAACTGTTCGCAGGCTCACTAACTATTCAGCAGGAGGTGTGACAGGGTAGAAGACAGCGTTCCTTCCCTCACTCCAGCCTCGGCCACCTCTCACTCCCTGCCCTGCCAACCTCTTGTTTACAGGGACCATTGCAATAAATGTTTATCCCTTCGTCTAACATTACCAAGTACCTTATAAAGTGTTAGCCAAAAGGTGTATGTTTTTTTGTTTTCTCTATGTTTAAATTACCAGCACGCAGGTTTAATGAAGTGAGTGAACAAGGTAGTCAGACAAACTTAACCTCTTCAGTGCTGGGACACACTTTTCCACATAGATATGTGATTAGACGATTTAAGAGATATTAAGAAGCGTCTATGGAGATCAGCAGAAGATTAATGTCCCGAATCTACTGTTTTAATCCTCATATGAGTTTCTGAAGCTGTATAAAACTGACAAATAAACAGAATGAATATGAAAATACGTCCCAGTACAGAAGGGGTAATCAATTACCCTTGCTCCCTCCCAGTATTATTTTAGTAGTAGTAGTAGTAGTAGTAGTAGTAGTAGTAGTAGTAGTAGTAGTAGTAGTAGTAGTAGTAGTAGTAGTAGTAGCAGCAGCAATAAGAGTAATAATGGTGGTGGTAACTGGTAACATACGAGTATTACACACACACACACACACACACCACATGCACACATTTTAAATTGCTTATAAACACTACATTATAATACTTATAATTATTAAGTATCGCAGAACTGAAGGAGGGAGTAAACTAAATATTATCCTGTTCTGACGCCTGGTATTACAAAGAAAACGAAGCATTGAGAGGGAAAGCTAAAGTAAACATTGTCTTTCACCACAATATTTTACAGTCGCCACCTTCTCTTCTTTCCCCACTTCCCCTATCCCTTCTACTATCTACACAGCAAATAACGCAATAACAACAGTAACATTCACAACGACAACAACAGAAGCAACCAATGACAGGCCAGGCTCATCCCCGCTCTCCCATTTCACGCACAGTTACATTAACTAGTGGATGTTTCGTCAACTGATCCTATTATTCAATGACAAATATGTAAACAAAAAGGATATTCAACTGAAAGGTCGCTGTTTTCGTCTTGCCTTTACCAGAAAATGTACTTTTTATGGCAGATACGACCACGAATTCTAAACTTTGCATCACTTTGAAGAATATTTTACTCGGTATCTAATTACAACACACGTACGGTATGTAATAAACAGAAACAGCACGCCAGGATCAGCGACTCAGGACTGGCAAAGTGACAGACAGTGCTCTCTCTCCTCATGTGTGCTGCTTTCTACTGTATGTCGCACGCACGCACAACAGCTAAACACCACGCCCTTACAGTTCTACAGAAGGGTTTTGGTATTTTTTTTACTAAATAGGGAATAGCTACTGACGTCAAACTGAAGCGTACAAGTAAAAAGAAAGAGTGAAAGAAAACAGACTTGTTGTATTGAAGGCTATCCCTAATACCAAGCTGAAATAGAGGATGCTGCAGTTCCGCAGTGTCTATGTACGAGAAACCACTGATTCTCATCTTACAGGAATGAAAAAAGACTTCACTGCATTCACCTCTAATAACCTTTTGACTCATTTTGAGGTAATAAAACAATCACTGAGACATGGTGGTGGTCAGAGTGAGCAAGGAGAGGTGGGGAGGAAGTGTCTATTATAATCCCCGCTACCTCGCTCGTTTAATGGTTCAAATACTTTATTTCCCTACTTTTCGTAACTCCATTAGTCGGTATCTTTATTGCGGGTTTTGTGTAGCTATAGATGTATCGTTGCTTTTGTAATATCTTCCACGCCTCTCGGCAAATATGAGGCGTTTATTGGTGTTTTATGGAGTAAGGATGAGCTGCGTCAATGGTCAACATCTAAACTTTGCCATTTACAGATCTTTTATTCTAAGTTAAAAGTGAGTCTTTATGGTATCAGAGAATCAATCACCTATGCTCTTTTAAGTGTGTCGCTGACCTACTGAGTCAAATACGTAAACTTCAAAATGGTGTTTTATTTGTTTACGTTTCTGGTTTACGGTCTAATTCGTTCAAGAATACTTAAAAGACAACTCAGACTCTATAAAGCATGTTGAAATACTCGACAAGTGAAAGTGGCCACGTTATCACCAACTCACATGACTATGCTTGTCAATGAGATGTTCAGATACAGCTGTCATTGGCAGGATTTGGTGTGATGAAAGTTTGGGTGAGGCAGAATGGTGGTAGCGGAGGTGGTGGTGGTTTTCACCTTTACACTAGCATCATTTGACCGTCCTTGCTGTAGGCGACACGAACTTATCACAAGAAACAACACTATCAAATAAACCACCTACTACAACAATACATTATGCAAACTCCCCTAGCTGAACAAGTGTTGTGTGGGAAGATGGGTGGGTCACTTACCAGTATTACAGCTAGTGCTGATGGCCTTAATTAGCAGCTGCTTCTGGCCCTCCTTATAGGCAGGCATCAAGCTTGCATCAGCGCGCACAAAGGCAGCCGCGTCCCTAATCAGCGTGAATGCATTTTCAATAAGGCACCAACCAGAGAAACAGTCACTCTACATCTCAAACTGACGCCACCTTCTCCCTCTCTCCTCGGCTGGCTGCGCGCGCTGGCTGAGGCAGACAACCCACAATGCATTTGCTCACCTTCGAATAACATTGAACTTTACACTAAAACCAAATGAAATAAAGCAAGGCAGAAACAGACATGTTAAGCTAAATTATGTCATCATCATTGTGACTGTCAATTTATCCACTTGTATATAAAAAAGTTTTAGTAAGTACAGGGAAAGGAGAGAAGCGGTACACAGAGGAGATAATAGGATAAACACTTGCTGGAGGAGAGAGAGAGAGAGAGAGAGAGAGAGAGAGAGAGAGAGA
>CM035184.1:11233673-11268482 GCA_020233015.1 Callinectes sapidus
GATAGATTTAGGGGAAGAACAGTGACCGTCTACCACAGCAGCAATAGAACGATCAGAAAGGAAACTTGAGATGAAGTTGCAGAGAGAGAAGGATAGGAGCCGTAGGAGGGTAGTTTGGAAATTAAAGCTTTGGGCCAGACTCTATCAAAAGCTTTAAATATGTCTAGGGCTACAGCAAAAGTTCACCAAAATCTCTAAGCGAGGATGACCAAAACTCAGTAAGGAAAGCCAGAAGATCACCAGTAGAGCGGACTTGACGGAAGCCATACTGGCGGTCAGATAGAAGATTGTGAAGTGATAGATGTTTAAGAATCTTCTTGTTGAGAATAGATTAAAAAACTTTAGATAAGCAGGAGATTAAAGCAATAGGGCGGTAGTTTGAAGGATTAGAACGGTCACCCTTTTTAGGAACAGGCTGAATGTAGGCAAACTTCCAGCAAGAAGGAAAGGTAGATGTAGATAGACAGAGTTGAAAGAGTTTGACTAGGCAAGGTGCAAGCACATGGAGGCACAGTTTTGGAGAACAATAGGAGGGACCCCATCAGGTCCATAAGCCTTCCGAGGGTTTAGGCCAGCGAGGGCATGGAAAACATCATTACGAAGGATTTTAATAGGTAACATGAAGTAGTCAGAGGGGGGAGGAGAAGGAGGAACAAGCCCGGAATCATCCAAAGTAGAGTTATTAGCAAAGGTTTGAGCGAAGAGTTCAGTTTTAGAGATAGATGAGATGGCATTGGTGCCATCAAGTTGATCTAAAGGAGGGAGAGATGAAGAAGTAAAGTTGTTGGAGATGTTTTTGGCTAGATGCCAGAAGTCTTGAAATGAGTTATATCTGAAAAGATTTTGACACTTTCTATGGATGATGGAATTTTTGGCAAGTTGAAGAACAGACTTGGCATGATTCCAGGCAGAAATATAAAGTGCGTGAGACTGAGGTGGTGGAAGGCTCAAGTACCTTTTGTGGGCTATCCCTCTATCACGGATAGCACGAGAGAAAGCTGTGTTAAATCAGGGTTTGGAAGGTTTAGGTCGAGAAAAAGAAAGTTGAAGAAACACACAGAATAGGAAAATACAGTGAAGGCAATATAAGACCACTAAAAGTGAGAATGACATCACAGTTAGCAGTGGAAGAGATAACAGCAAGAGCTGGTAGATTAGCCCAAACTGCGGAGTGCAAAGATGTATGGATAAAGAGAGACATGAATTTAGAAGAAAGACAGAAGGAGAAAGAGTTAAAACAAAAAGCTAAGGAAAAAAACTTACAGGGGACAGAGACCGAGAAGAAGAAATTTTATTGGAGGGTACTAGATATGAGGTTGAGGAGATGGTTTATACAGGAGAAAGAAGAGAAAGCAGAGGAAACACAATAGCAGCTGCAGGAGGTATGAGAGATGGAAAGAGAGGCAAATTAAAGGTAGCATATACAAATGTGGATGGGTTAATAAGCAGCATGTTAGAGATAAAAGATTATTTAAAGAATAAAAAAACAGACATGTTCTGCATGGCAGAAACAAAATTAAGGAAGAGATCTATGTAAATTTCCAGCAAGAGGGATTTAAAACTGGGAGGAAAGATAGAAAAGGAAAAGGAGGAGGAAGAGCATTAATAATGGTGAAGGAAGGAGGGAGTGCAATATGGGGATAGTCTGGCAGAAGTCATCGGTATAACAATTTGAACCAGTGGAAGAGATAGGAGGAAAATTATAGTAACTTATGTGCCACCAAGAACAAATACGTGGAAATTGGAAGAATATAAAGCAATGCAGAAGGAGATGATAAAATGCCTGGGTGACAGGATGAGGAAGGACAGGAAGGTACTACTAGTGGGAGACTTTAACTGCAAAGGTGTGAACTGGAAAGAAATGGAAGAGAGTGGAAATGCAGGATCATGGAGTGAAGAAGTGTTGCAGTTGGTCATGGAGAACACACTGGATCACTAGGCTTAGAGGAGAAGAAGAACCATCAATGCTGGACTTGGTGTTCACAAAAAAAACAGAACTCCAACCCATCATAAAGTATCTAAGCCCAGTGGGAAGAAATGACCATGTATTGATTGAAGTGGATTTACAAGATGGGCATTACTAAGAAGAGAAGATTATAAAAATGCAAGGTTAAATTATGTGAGGGCCAACTTTGAAGACTTAAGGATATTTTTTGGTAATATAGATTGGAGAGCAATCATAGATGGCAAAACAGCACAGGACAAAATTTAATATGAAATATTCCTGAGGAAGTATCATGAAGGTGTGGAAAAATATGTACCTAAATACAAAATAAAGAATAGCAGACACGTGTGGTACAATGCCAGATGTGCAGAAGCGAAGCGAGTAAAAGACAGAATGTGGGGGAAACTGAAGAAACAGAGGAATGAAATTAATAGAGAGAGATACAATGCAGCAAGGAATGAGTATGTCAGGATAAGAAGAGAGGGAGAAATAGCTTTAAAAAAAGATGTGTTAGAGAAGTGTGGAAATGAACCCAAACTCTTCTATAAGTATATAAATGGAAAGATGAAGATGAAGTGTAAAGAAACCATAGATAAAATAGTAAAGGGAGAAAGAACATACCAAACAGCAAAAGAGCTTAGTGAAGTTATGAATGAGAGCTTCAAAACAGTATTCACAGAAGAGGGGGCATTTATAGAACCAAACACAACAGAGGCACAGGAGGTATTGAAGGAGGTTATAGTACAAAAGCAAGATGTTGGCAGATTGTTGGGAAATCTGGATGTAAGAAAAGCAATGGGACCAGATGGAGTGTCAGGCTTGACTCTAAAGGAATGTAAAGAGCAATTAATACAGCCAATTTGTGAAGTGATTACAACCTCAATAGAGGAAGGTAGGGTACCAAGAGCCCATCTACAAAGGAGGAAAGAAGACTGACCCACTAAATTATTGACCTGTTTCATTAACAAGTGTTGCAAGCAAAATATGTGAGATGTTAATCAAAGAGAAATGGGTGAGATATTTGGAAGACAATAGAGTCATATCCAATAGGCAATTTGGATTCAGACAAGGGAAATCATGTGTCACAAACCTATTAAGTTTCTATACAGAGTAATTGAAGGAATCGAAAACAGAGATGGGTGGGTGGATGCTGTCTACCTAGATATCAAAAAAGCATTCAATAGAGTTCCACACAAGAGATTGTTATGGAAACTGAAGCATATAGGTAGACTGTGAGGGAAAATATTAGAATGGATGCAGAATTATTTGAAAGATAGAGAACTGAGAATTGTGATTAAGGAAGCAACTTCAAGTTGGAGGAAAGTACCAAGTGGAGTACTGCAGGGGTCAGTCCTAGCACCCATAATGTTCCAGGTATATGTAAATTATATGCAATGCGGCGTGATCAGCTACATGAATCTATTTACGGATGATGCTAAATTAATGAGAGTTATTAAAAACACTAGAGACTGTTGAGAGCTACAAAGTGACAGACAAGATTGATGAATGGAGTAAGAGATGGAAACTGGAGTTTAATGCAAAGAAATGTCATGTGATGGAGCTAGGCAAGAGTAAAAGAAGGCCAAAATGGAGTTACAAAATGGGACAGGAGGAAATACCCAGGACAAAGGAAGAAAAAGACCTAGGGGTGGTGATACAGGATACACTGAGCCCAGAGAGGCACATAAATCAACTATTTGGGTGAACATATAGAATTTTAACCATCAGGGTGGCTTTCCACTACATGAACAAGGATATGATGAAAAAAATTCTAACCAGAGCTCACCCTGTCAAGGAGCTAATGAATTGTGTACATTCCTATTTGAGTATATGTAAGAGTATATGCGTGTGTGTGTGTGTGTGTGTGTGTGTATATATATATATATATATATATATATATATATATATATATATATATATTCAGCCTCTTTCTCATCGCCCCAGTGTTGCTTCTCTTGCTCTCTTTTTACCACTATTTTCATGCTAACTGCTCTTCTGATCTCGCTAACTCCATGCCTCCCCTACTCCCGTGGCCTTGCTGCACAAGACTTGCCTCTTCCTCTCACCCCTATTCTGTCCACCTCTCCAATGCAAGAGTTAACCAGTATTCTCAGTCTTTCATCCCTTTCTCTGGTAAACTCTGGAACTCTCTTCCTGCTTCTGTATTTCCACCTGCCTATGACTTAAACTCTTTCAAGAGAGGTATCAAGACACTTATCCCATTCTTTTGGCTACTGAATCTGAACTTTCCCAGGGATCGGCACTTCATTGGGCTTTTTTGTTTTATTTTTGTTACCCTTTGTCACCTCCCTTTTATATATATATATATATATATATATATATATATATATATATATATATATATATAGTATATATATATATATATATATATATACTTTTTTTTTTTTTTTTTTTTTTTTTTTTTTTTTTTTTTTTTTTTTTTTTTTTTTTTTTTACCTCTTCAAGGTCTTGGGTAAATTGACTGTTCATGAAATACAATTTATTAATAATCAATCCCAGAGGGTCATACGCCTGGGGGCACCTTGCCATACCTAACCTATGGTGCCATTCCTGGTGGTCACGGCTCATAGGTCTCCATGCATGTTCCTCTCCTGAAGCAAGTAACTCCCAGCAAGAGGCATTAACTTGCTTAACCATGAGTTCTGTGGGTGCCCCTTGACCTCTATGGTGGCAGACTATGCTGGTAATTGGCCTTGAATTAATCTCATGGAGCTGTTGCTGATTTGACTCAAAGTCAAAGTTATAATTTATTAGCTCAATAGAAAATATTTAAAATGTACAGTTTTAAAGAAACTTGGAATTATAGAATTATAAGTATGGAGGTAATCCAAACGTTCACAGTTTAGCATCATAAGGAAGTGGTAAAGTTTATTTAAAAACCTCTGAAAATTAATCAAATAAGTAATGACATATAGTTGCTTCAGTGCATTTCATTTCAGTTTTTGTTTGCTCAAACTGGATAAAAGAGAAATTCAATCATGTCACATTTAAAAGAAGTATTAAGTTCGATCAAGGCCATCTATACTTCAAGAAATTACCATAAAGAGTCAATGTTTGGGGCAACCAAGTATGCACAGCTTAACAGTAATTGACAAGCTGATTTATTTTGGCTTCCCAAATGTCATTGACTTGCCCCTGAGCCTGAGGATACTCTTTACTTTGCCTTCTATGTAATTTACAAAGGAATACAAAGGAAAGCCAAGCAGCAGCAGACTGTTTGGTCCTTTCAAAGCTGCTTGGTTACTACTGCTAACTACAGGGAAGAGAGACAGGACAGTACAGGAGAAAATACAGGACAGTACAGGAGAAGACAGGACAGTACAGGAGAAAAATTTATCGTCAGAAACAGGCAAGCTTGAATGCTGATGAGTTGTGCTTGCCCATGGAGTAATTTTATAAGTTAAAATGCCAGATTCCCATGTTGAGAGTAGTGATTGAGGGCTTTGTGCCAACCTTCCATTTCATTCTTGGTGAAAAGATAATTTTATATTTTACAATTTTATAATGTTCTTCAATGCTAATGTGGAGGTTTCAAAATACACCCAACATTTTCAAAATGCAAAGAGGCCTACAAATATAAATAACACAACTTTCTAGGTTATCATGCTCCCTGTGGGGCTGTTTTGGTCTTTCAAATCTGAGGCCATTTTGACATGGGGTTGTTTTAATTGAATAATCAACCTTATTTGGAGCTTGACTCATTCAGACCCTTCAGTGAATCATTTGCCCTTTGTTACTAGCTTATGTGGACCTTGTTGCTGTCTCATTTGACCCTTGTTTCTGACTACAAGAAGGTTGTGAATCAGCCCTGACATGGATCCAAATCAGTCTGGATGGCCCATAGTCCAAATAAGCCTGTATTCTATTGCCTTGTACTGGGAAGTGAGAAATTGGTTTGCTGATGTGATAGTTGGCCATGAGAGATTCTTAACTTTGGAACATTCAAGGCTATGCTGGAAGTCTGCCTGGTTCTATACAGTCAGCCCTCGTTTCTTCGGACTTCAATTCATCGGACGTTCAATTCTTCAATGGGCATCGGACGATTGTCCGATGCGGCTGTGTTTGTCCGGGGGGTAGGTTTGCCCGGTAGGTAGCTCTCGCGGCAGAGGACGCAGGCAAAGCGTGAGTTCCCAGCCAGGTGCCATATTTCTAAGCATTTTTCTCCACAAAATTGGATTTCTGGCAGTATCTGGAGCCATTGTGGAGAGCGGGGTTAGGGGATGGAGATAGGGGGAGGTGGCAGGGGGGATACACACAGACGACTTGTTGCCATAGCGACGACCATGTGGCAGTGTTGTCAATGTCACATACTGAACCATGTTTAGTATGTATGTGTGTGTGTGTGTGTGTGTGAATCTCTCTCTCTCTCTCTCTCTCTCTCTCTCTCTCTCTCTCTCTCTCTCTCTCTCTCTCTCTCTCTCTCTCTCTTGCTTCAAAAGAAATAAATGATAAAACAAAAATATTTTCTTTCTATAATGGCAATCTCCGTATAAGTAATATTCTTTCCATTACTCGGACACTAATGTTTTGAATCTCAAGTAAAGTATATGGCATCGAAGTACATGGAGTAAAATACATATGATAACACAAATTTAGGTATGCATATATGTATATGTCTTATCTAGAGCAATATTTCGCATTACCATTACCAGCGTATATCTATTTTTATTTGGCCCATTATCCATTGCTTGATCATTTGGTACTTGGTGGTGTGTATATATATATATATATATATATATATATATATATATATATATATATATATATATATATATATATATATATATATACACACCACTGAATACCAAATGATCAAACAATGGATAATGGGGCAAATAAGAATAGATATATGCTGGTAATAGTAATGTGAAATATTGCTCTAGATAAGACAGTAAACATAGCCTCCTATTATTTTACAGTTTCTCTCTCTCTCTCTCTCTCTCTCTCTCTCTCTCTCTCTCTCTCTCTCTCTCTCTCTCTCTCTCTCTCTGTTCTAAATTGGTTAACAATAAATAAAGTACCGAAATATTAGTTCCGTGTAAGCCACAAAAATATATACACCATACTACATAATATTATATAACTGTGTGTGTGTGTGTGTGTGTGTGTGTGTGATGCGCAGTGCAGGCCAGCTACCATTGGCTCTTCACCTCTGACGGCGTCACCAACGTCTTGTGAAGGAGCACTTGTTCCCATAATCTTGTTTGTTTCATTTCTTTTTATTAAAAAAAAACTTCTATACTACTAGATTATACCTTCCTTTTATCATACATGAGACTCAAACTCTAATATCTATAAGAGGAGCGCAATGTCGACTATATAAAATAAAAATATAGTAGTTTCATTGTTTCCCTTTATAAGTATGATATGAATAACCAAATTCATATTATGAGGATAAAAATTACTAAAAGAAAGGTTATTAAAATACAAAAAATAATAATTTCAATGAAATACGAATCAAAGAAACTTTATGGCGCCTGTTGAAAACGTGCACCTCAAGAAAGTGTGCTGCACTTTACCGCTAAGCCACCCAGAAAGCGTACAGCAGTTTTCGGGTTAATATTATACTGTACCCTACTGCAGGTATAACCATATTTTACTCTCATGTATACTGTATATGCATACTGTACTATATTTTAGCGGCCTATGAGTGTATGTGCGAGATAATATAAGCTGTTTACTGTACAGTTCAGAACTGTATTGTACTCAATTTTCAATGTTATTTTTTCACTCTCCAGACATGGCCCAGTCTGTATTAGTCCGAAGAAACGAGGGCTGACTGTATTTCCTGCTGCCTATAATTTAAATTCTTTCAAGAGGGTGGATAATCTCCATTTGGCATTTTTGTCTTTTCATTTCCCTTGGGCAGAATCCCTCTTTCATAAAGAATGAGTATAGATCTATGAATTAAAGGATGCAAGTCTCACACATTACCAATTAAGTCGAGTGAACAGCAAGGGCCAGTATGTGTAATTTGTTTGTATACACTAGTCCCTTGATATACAAATACTCTATTTGCGAATTTTCAGTGACGAATATAATATTTAGTTCCTTAGTACCGATTTACAAATGAAAAATTTGAAGTTATGAACAAAATACTCTTTTGGGGGGCTTGTCAGAAAACTTATTGAACTTGTACCTCACAGCAACTGTCACAGTGATTCTAATTTTTAAGTTCATTATTGACTATGAAAGTACTAAGTGTGGTACAAGTTCAATTAAGTGTTCCGACAAGTCCTAAAGAGCTAGAAAAGCTATTATCTTTAAGAGAAACCTTGCTGTATTGACACTAGAACAACAATGGGTATTGGTGGAGAAAGTGGTCAGTCTAACAGACATGAAAAAGGAACAAACCAGTGGGAAGTATGTATTATTTTAAGACACTTGTCTTCTATACACCTTCCTTTGGAAATTGCACATTTAGTATTTATACTCATTTAAAGTTTTACCATCGGCCTCTCCTGATATCAGCAAACTTAAAAAAAGATGATAAAGATGCATCAGTGGGTTCTCAATAGGTTAGATGTTAGCATAAGTTTGGTTTAATTGCAAGGCATCAATGGCTGGATATGCGAAGAACAAATCTAGGGATTTTCCCCAAAATCTAAGGATTTTTCCTCCAAATCAAGGGATATTTTGCTAGATCTAGGGAATCTTTCATAATGGTTTCCCTGAGGCAGGAGTGCCCATTTTGTGTTCTAGGCATCAAAATATGACCATTGATGTATTTTTAGTACTTAATACTAGACTGATGACTTTCCACCTTTACCAAACAATGAAGAACAACA
The DNA here is from genome assembly GCA_020233015.1 of Callinectes sapidus. NCBI lineage: Eukaryota > Metazoa > Arthropoda > Malacostraca > Decapoda > Portunidae > Callinectes > Callinectes sapidus. Next base: position 11,242,428 of record CM035184.1, read on the forward strand.
GAGGACAACACCACAAAACAGCTGTGTCTCACTCATGGCTGATGCTTTCTGGGATTTAGAAAATGCCACCCAGAAAATTGTTGACAATGACCCTAATTGTGAAAGAAGCTTAAAATTTGAACATGCCATCCAAAATGTAATAGCTGCCTACAAACAGATATATCAAGAAAAAGTGTCACAAGCTTAACAATCTAGAATGACATCGTTTTTCAAGCTGATGATCGCTGGTAACACTAACACATTGTCTGCTGCCACGGCTATGATGATCATAATGATAACTGAACCAGTCAGAAGTATTTACTTTACAATAACACCGGGACATAATTTTTTGGTTGTAGGAACGTATCTCACCTTATATAATAGAAGTGTATGGGAGGAAATGGCTCTATTTACTAATTTACAACTTACAAAAGGTTTTCTAGGAACATAACTCATTTGTAAATCAAGGGACTGGTGTATTAAAGGATAGACATGCCTGTGCATTGTGATGGCTGTGGAGCAACAAGAATGGTTGCCTGTCTTTACTTTATTTTTTTTTTTTTAGTGTCATGGATAAGCATTCCTATGGTTGATGAATCATAGGAGTTTTTTTTTTTTTTTTTTACAATTGTCAAGAGTCTACCAATGGTTTTGAAATGGATATTTCCTGTTATTATTCATTTTTTTTTTTTTTTTTGTGTGTTTGTTGATTTTTGTCTTTCCATATCAATATCTATTTTTCCTAACTTTTCTAGTATTTGCCAAAACTTATCAGTCTTCTTTTTGTCTCAGTTGAGGAATTGTAAGTGTGTAGGTTCTAATAGCAAAGTTTACATGTACTTTTTGCTGAAGGGATACTGTCAGTATAGTGTTATGATGGTCTGGAAATTTATAAGCCTTTATCTCTCCACTGATATTTAACCAGGAAGTATAACTATTATTTTTCTACCATAACCTTTACCATTTCTAACTCCAAAAATTTTTTTTTTTCATTTTTTTCAGTACAATCTGTATTAACCTTTTTATCTACTCTATATCTTTCAGTTACAGAAGATACTGAGTATGCACTCACTGCCTCATGCATTCTTCCCTTTCCACATCCCTGTCATGTTCTCGTGTATAACATCTGTCTCTTATGTCTTCCCTGTTATCTCTAAACTCAATGCTTATGATAGCATCTCAATTATCCAAAAACATTTCTTAGATAGTATTAAACTTCTCTTTATCTTTATTAAGAATACTAGCTAGGTGTGTACTATTTTTCCGATATGTGTGATGAAATCCATTCTGACCCACACGAACTCTTTCAGTGGACCCGCTGATCCACTGTCCAGTATGCAAGAAGGGTTTCTCTCAGGAGAGCATCCTTGACAACATGTTTGTGTGTGAGGCACAGAGCAACAGCGAGCGGGGACCTAATGGCAGCGTGGAGGAGAGCTTCACTTGCACCTCCTGCACTGATGAGGCTGTTGCCACTGGCCTCTGCACTGACTGCTCTGAGTGGCTGTGTGACCAGTGTATACAGGTGAAAGGATTGTGGTGGTGTTATTCTTGTGTTTTCCTTCTTGTGTGATACTTATTACTAGGTGTTGTTACTATTGTTGTATATAGATAAATTCATTATTATTGTTGATACCGCTACTACTACTACTACTACTACTACTACTATTACTATTACTACCAGTGCAACTACTACTACTACTACAGCTGCTACTTCTACTTCTACTTTTACTACTACTACTACTACTACTGCTACTGCTACTGCTACTGCTACTGCTACTACTACTACTACTACTACTACTTCTTCTTCTTCTTCTTCTTCTTCTTCTTCTTCTTCTTCTTCTTCTTCTTCTTCTACTACTACTACTACTACTACTACTACTACTACTACTACTGCTACTACTACTACTACTACTACTACTACTACTACTACTACTACTACTACTGCTACTACTACTACTACTACAACTATACCCATCCCTCACTGTTCCAGGCCCACAAGAGAGTAAAGGTGACCAAAGACCACATCATTAAGGCCAAGGGGGAGGTGGACTCAGACTCTCCCTCCAAGACGCAAGTCAAGAAGTCCCTCTTTTGTAATGTGCACTCCAAGGTAAGGGTGAGGGCAGAAGAAGGACCAGGGAGGGAAGGGCTGTGTCTGGGAATGCCTCCACTTTTCACTTGGACTATTTTCAAAGGCTGTAGATGTTTTGTATGATTATGGAAGTGTTTGTCCTATTGTTAATGTACAATTCTTGTTGAAGTATCTCTGGGATCATGAAAACACCCTTGATAATTATTGCTAATCTCTCCAGAATCATGAAAACTTTCTTATTAACCTCTACAGTCTTCAAAATATATGAAAACATGTTTCATTTAAAAATTCACCCATATCCTCTCCCACAGGAAAAGTTGAACCTCTACTGCCAAACCTGCGACCAGCTAACGTGTCGAGACTGCCAGCTAATAGAGCACCGAGAACACAAGTACAAGTTTTCCGAGGAGATGGCTAACCTGACCCGGGAGAGGCTGCGTCAGTTCCTCATGGACATCCGGAAGAAGAGAGGCTACATTGAGAATGCCAAGGAGCTGGTGTCAGAACGCAGGCAGCAGATCCTCAACAAGCAGGAGTCAGTGCAAGCAGACATCAACAGGCTGGTGGAGACGTGAGTGTAGAAGGCTTGTGTTGCTGGTCTGGTCTGTGTTTAGTCAGTTAAATATCTGTATCTATGTGTGTTTTGCCAGTTGAATATCTCTATCTATTTTTATGTGTATGTGCATGTCATTGCTTTATCTATCTTTTGTCTGTTCTCTGTCAGAGGCCAAAGGTGCTAAGACGGTGGTGTGAATGTGTGTATAAGTTATGTGCCTTGTCTTGTCTACTTTTTTGGGGGAGAGCCTTGGTAAATGTATGTATCTTGTATGTATGTATTTATATGTCTGTGTGTGTATGGTCAACTAATCTGAAGTAAAAGGTACAGCATAATAAAGGTGAGGAGTCTAAACGAAGAGATAAGGAAGGTGATGCAATACAATAAAAGAAAATGTTCCTCTTATTTCACCCAGCGACTTTATCCTTCAGGTTCATCGACATCATCAGGACGCGAGGCAACACACTGTTTGAGTTGCTGCGGGAGGTGTGTAACAGCAAGCAGGAGCAGCTGGATAAGAAGAATGAGGTGCTGTTACACTTGGGCTCCCAGGCAGACCATTGCATCACTGTGGTGGAGGCTGTGCTCACCACCTCGTCTGACATGGCTCTGCTCTACTCTAAAAAGTAATGGATGTTAAACTTAGGAGTAGAATATCATATATTTTTATTTACTTCTATCTAATTCTGTGATATCAGGAGTGATTTTCTTTCTATTGGGAAGTAAGGAACAAAGGAATTGTGTAATTGAGTATGAATGTCAAAGTTAAGTGTCTTTTTTTTAATGTTAGAGGGGAAGGCTGGCCAAGGGTAATATAAAACAGAAAAAAAAAGCCCACTCAGTTGCCTGTTCCCTTGCAGGTCTGAGAGAGTTAGCCAAAAGAAAGGGATAAATATCTTGAAATCTCCCTCTTATATGAAGTTGTCATAGGAAGTTGGAAGTACAGAAGCAAGTTGGGAGTTAAAAAATTTACCAGAGAGAGATAGAAATGAATAAGAGTACTAGTTAACTCTTGCATTAGAAAGTTAGACAGAATATGGGAGACATCCTTGGTAAATATATGCATATATCTATTTATTTTTATATACTAGGGGGGTATGTTCCAAGATGCAATCCATAATTACCCAAAAGATTTCAAAATCCACTGTAATGGTGTTATGACAACTAACCCCACTATGGAAGACGTTAGTGTTTTGTAATCTTCTGGAATGTTATGGAATGCACCTTGGAATTTACTCCAGGCCATTAGTCCAGCACAGGGTGTTCCAAACAAACCTTTACACACACTTGTAATGTCTTCAGAATGAAAGGAATAGTCAGTCACCTGGACCTCAGTATGACACTGCAGGAGCTTAGGTGAACTAGACAGCCATATACTGCCACAGCAAGGCATGACACCACACAGTTGCTTACCCTTGCCCTTCATAACAAGACTATGCCCTTGTGAGTGAATGTGGTGTACCTATTATGTGTCTCTTGATCCTATTGAGACTTATCTTAACATTCCTTGATATGACCATGCAGACTGTTGATGGAGCAAGTGTTGAAGGTTGACAAGGACTCGCCTGACCGGAGTCTCTTTGATCGCTTCAAAGCAAAGCTGAATTCTGGAGACGACATTTCCCTCAGGATATCCAGCGAGTCACGGGGCCTTGGCAAAGGTTAGTGGCAAGTTGACCTGACATAACACAACTGAGGGAACTGTTATGTATAGTTGTTGGTGGAGGAAATGTATGAATGCTTGTTGGCATGACAAATGTATTACTATGTATGTAAAGTATTCTCAAGGCTTTACAATGCATTGCCTTATCTTTCTACATAATCTTACCTCCCACAGCTCTGAAGGATGTCGGGTATCTATTAGTAGACAACAAAATTTACCCCCCTCCTGACGCGGGGCTGCAGAGTAAGGCCCGCTCCTCCCAGCCTTCCCCTGTGGAACAGGCAGCCTCACCCCAGCCCCCACAGCCACCCCAGCCCCCAGCACTCACACCTATGCACTCACACATCCAGCAGCAGCAGCAGCAACAGCAACAACAGCAGCAGCAACAACAACAGCAGCAGCAACAACCTCATCATATACAAGTAATTATTAGTTGTTGTGTAAATTGTTATCTTAATTTCCTATCATGAAAGCATATCAAAAAGTATTCCAAGACACAAGAATGCTGAAAAATGAGAGAAAAGGATGAGAGGTGAATGAATTGATAAAACATGTAAGGGGCAAGAATATGTGATAAGCACTGCAAAGGAACACTTACACAAGAGAACATGCCAAACACACATGCACTTAAACTTATACTTATGTCTCATACTAATGATTTATATGTCACAGGGTGGCAGCAATATGCACCACAAGTTTCACACATTTGGTCCAGCTCCTCCTGGCCCAGCAAACCCTCCAGGGCTGGTGAGGATACAGCCCAAGCCCTCCACACAGCCCCACCCTGGCCCCAGCCACTCCAGTTTTCCTCGTATGCCTCAGCTCACACAAGGTCGCTCCTCGGATGTCTCCTCTTCTGTCTCCTCCACCACTCACCCCATTGGAGAGAACAGGTACACAATTTGTAGGTTCTGTTGTTTGTATTTATTGATTTTATCTGTTGTTTTCTAATTTCAGTGGACATGTATAGTCTCTGATCTAACCTAATGATCAAATTGAACATAATATTCCCTAACTCATCCCACCACAATCTTACCTGACCCAAATCTCCCTGTGCTTTCAGTCACCTGCGCGGGCTGCTGGGCTCCGGAGGTACGTACAAACTCAACACCTTCAACCCACACCTAGCAGCACGGCTGCAGCAGCACCAGCAGCACCAGGGCCAGGCCAGGCACCACGATCAGCAGCCCACCAGTAGACCGTCTCTGCCATTCAGACAGAACATCAACCCAGCTGCTGCTGTGGCCATGGCCAACATCTCCCAGATGGCGGCTGTGTCCGCTGCCAGCTCCAACCCACTGGGCATGGTGAACATCGCTGCGCAGCTCAATCCTCCCTCGGGCATTAGCATCACCCCCGTGCCGCAGCAGAAGACACACCAGCAGCCACACCAGCCGGCGCTGCCTCACCAGCAGCAGCACGCGCAGCACCAGAAGCAGCAGCACCTCACGCTGCATGGCATCCTGCGCAACACACTGTCGCAGCCCAACATCGGGCCCAAGCCAGACTCGAGGCAGGCGTCCCCACACAGCACGCAGCAGCAGCAGCAGCAACAGTCCCATGTGAAGAAGGACAGTAGCTCCCCCACACCCTCCTGGCACATCCCTCAGACGGCCGAGTCCTCCAAGTCGTCCCTCAACGCCTCGCCGATGGTCTCCATTCCGTCAGAACACGTGGACAACTCCTTCAAGATCATGTTGGGGTCATCCAAATCTAATGGAGGGGTGAGTTCTACTTCTCCTCCCACCACTACCACCTCCACCACAATCTCCAACAACAGTACAACCTCCAACACTCCTTCAAACTTGCCCCCACTCACCAGGATTTTAGGGTTTCGGTCCATTCTCCCCAAGCCCTCAGCATCCTCAGAGACGCCGGCTGACTCCAGTGTGCCATCCCAGAGTGCGGGTCAGGTAAGGCTCAGGGTGTTTTGCAAGGTTCAAGAGTGTATTGCAAAAGCTTTTTTTTCAAGGATGTCCTTTGCTAGAGATGCTTTGGATAATTTTCTAAGGATGTCTTGCAAGGTTTTCACTCAGCTTGGGTACTCACAGCCTTTCATTTCCTCATGTGCTTAATTCAGCCTTGTTGGAACTTTTGTGTCTTGTAGCTCCAGCCACCATCACCAGCACCACCACCACCCTACAACACAAATACCTTGTCTAACTATGTTTACTGAATTGATTATGTTTTGTACTGTTTTTCTTCTGTTGGCCAATTCAGATTTTTTATTAAGACTCAGATCCTTTAATAGAGACTCAGATCCTTTGACAGAAACTCAAATAATTTAATATAGAATAAGTTCTGTTGATAGAATTGTGTATCCTTTAATAGAGATTCAGATTGATAGGTAGTGGTGTGGTGTGAGTGATAAATTCATGATAGTGAAGTGCAGGTGTAATGAAATGTGGTGTGGACAGATAGGGATGTGGTGTTTAGACTGAGAGGGATGTGGTAGTGTGTTGGGGATGCAGTGTAATGGAGTGTACTATATACTAATAGACATGTAGTGATATAACATTACCTAATATTAACAATATACACTTAATGGGCACTATTGAGATGCATCAGTAAGAGAATTTTAATGGTGAAATGTTTGTTGAATTTTCTCCCTCTCTTGATTATCACATACAATACTTATATCCAAGACATTTGATATCCCATTAGTCTGTACTGGATAGAGGAGGTAGGTACTGTTATTAATTCTCTCTCTGGCTGTGTTGGTATTCTACCTCTTCACTCCTCTGAATAGCAAAAGGTAAGAGGGTGTATGGATATTATGTCGTGTCCCCTCTGTACTCCTTAGTGTTCCCTAACTTATATGGTGTATTAAAGTCCTCAACCATTAGAGTATTTATTTGATGTTTATTTTTCATTGCTGGGTCAAACTTGGATGTCTTCACATCTTTGTTACGTCAGTGAACTTCTTGGTGGTTAGAGTAACTTTTTGACAGCATGTCACATCCTTATTGTCTCAAACCTTCACTTTTTAATATATAAATTCTCATACCAAGAAATTAGGTGTGGTTTTTTCATATTATACATGGGTATGAAGTCTCAAGCATGGATGTATGTGTTATGATAGAACCAGTGAAGTGTGTGTGTGTGTGCGTGTGTGAAGATGAGTAATTGATAACACATGTATCTTGCATTCTTTTCCTTGAATTACAGTGAGTTAATGGGGACTCAGATCCTTACTACAGAAAGGTCTTATTTGATTTTACTTGGAAAGGATGAAAATGTAAGAGGAATGGTATTTTCTTCTACATCAGTCAATAGGTGGTAGTCCCTTCGGCTCTTGATTGCTTATGATTTTTTTTTTTATTTAACGAGATGGTAGTCCATTAATTCCTTGGCTCCTGATAACACTTATTTCAATAATCAAAGGCAATCTAGCAGAGGAGGAAAGGATTTAGATAGCATGTAGTAAAGAAAATCAGATTTATGAGTAACTGAAAACTAATTTTGTAAAATAAACTTCATTCCTTGGAGATATCTGTTCTTTCTATTTATATGCCAGGCTATCAGTCTCATACAGGGTGGCCCAGACAAACCACCTCTCACAGCATATAAAGAAAGAAAAAAAAAAAAAAAACATTAGTAAATTTCACAGAACCAAACTCTTGTAAAAATGTAAAAGTGTGAGGTACATTTTGTCCCAACACTAAGAGCTGTATTATCAAACCTTTCACCATCCTACTTTTACTTTTAACAGGCTGAAGTTGAAATGAGAGATTTTTCATGGACATTTGCATAATTCTAGTGATAGCTTAGCAATCCTGCATCACTTATGGGAAAAAATCATCAATGAAAAGCTGATTAATCATCTGTGTTGCCTTTGAAAGTAGCCCTTGTGAGATTCCAAAAGATTACAAACTACATAGTAGTGTCTCCTCTTCAAACCCTTACCCTTAACTCACTTTTGCAGGACTCATCATCAGAGGACACCAAACTCAAAGTCATTGCAGCTCCTATGGTCTCCATCAGCCTGTCAGCACTCACCTCAGCTACCTCCTCCACCACTACCACCAGCGCCTTCACCAGTGCCAGGGTCAAGGAGGAGCCAGCAACCCGTGCCGACAGTTCCTCTAGTCCCTCGAGTGGTGTCGCGAGTGCCGAGGACAGATTACACGTCACGGAGAATGGTATGACTTGGCTGGGTTCATATTACCTGCTGTGGAGAAGGTTTGCAGTGAAGGTGGTACAGTGGAATCACACATGCTTTGGGAACCAATGGGTTCCCAAGTTCATGGCTTTGAATTGTGGCTATTGTCTAAGGGTAGGAAGGGCTTCCACTCAGGGAAATGGTTCTCAAATGGGTTGGCTTTTGGTACCCAATATATCTCCCTTGGCCTGTAAAACCTTACTAAAGCCCATATTGTCTAAGTAAAGAATAAAAAATAAGAAATTGGAATAATGAAAAACAAGCTACTTCAGAGATGTCTTAGTTCTCTGTTGCTGATAAGTTAATGTTGTATGCTAGTGAAGAATATTAGGTAGAAGATTTTAAGGATTTCAGTAAAAGATAGGATGAAAACAAAATAGAGTTGTGAATAGATTTTTAGGTAATAACAGGAAATTGTACAGTAAAATAGTGCTGAGAACAGAATAGAATAGAAAATGGGAACAACAAAAATTCCTTTGGCATTCTCTAGGTGACGGCAGGAGTCAGAAGAGGAGAGACGAGCAGAACAATGACAGTGAGGACAGCTTACCGGGACTCACAATAGACATGGGCACCACAGACTCTGCTCCTGCAGTGCCCAGTGAACCTAGGAATGGTAAAAATTTGGGTGAGAGCTGGCGTGTTAGTGTATGAGTGTTGCATGGTTGGTGGAGGTACTAGAAAGTTGTGTAGCAGAGGCATTAAGGAAAATTCCAATAAGAGTGAATATAGCATGTTTATGAGCTCAACTGTACTCTTTCCCTGTCATTAATCATATTCTTTGATTTCTTCTCTATATCAGCCATACTAATCCCATTCTTACCCTTTATGGTACCTCTAGTTACTGTGATTAATTTATGTGTGTGTGTTCCAGGCATTGCACCAGGCACGTCTGTTCCGTGGAAGAAAGACCCCAATGACCCAAACGATGACTGGTGTGCCGTGTGTTGGGATGGTGGGGATCTCATCTGTTGTGACTTCTGTCCTAAGGTAGGCTGGTGTGTTTTCTTAGGTGCATATTCTGAAATGCTTTGTTCTCTCACCACCTTTTAAAAGGCTCTAGGTGAAGATACTCATGTTTTTAAGGTTGTTTTTAATTTTTTATTGTTCTGGTGATGGATGAGCAGGATTTCTAGTTTATTATAAGGAGAATCTGACTTGAAAACCTGGCCATCCATCTTAATAGCTTTGAAAAATTGTTTAGTGAGAGGCAAGAAGTGATACTTTGTGATAGATTAGGTAGGAGAATTGAGAGCAAGATACTCTTTATAGCTACGTAATAATGAGTAATATATGGATTGGTCCGTCACTTATGGCAATGAAAAGCTATGAAAGAAAGGAGTTGTCCGTCAAAGAGGGTAGTCAAAAAGGATATCCAAATTTGAGAATAATTACGAGTCGTTAAGAATGATCAGAATCTGAGACAGTGTGAATAAAGGATTGTCTTTGTATTGGAGAGTTACAGGGACTTTTTTTTATGTAGGAAGGGAAAGCTGGCCAAGGGCAACAAAGAGTGAAAGAAAAAAAGTAAAAAAATAATGGCCCATGTAGTTGCCACTCCCCTTGCAGGTGTGAGAGAGTTAGCCATTCTTATTCCATTCTCATTTTAGGTATTCCACGTGCACTGCCACATCCCTACCCTGACACACCTTCCCACGGAGAATGAGAAGTGGCAGTGCATGCTGTGTACAGACATAGACAGCCTGCAGCTTCACGATAATGACAAATCAAAGAGAAAGTTGGAGCTCACTACCCGAGATCTCAAGGTGGCCCAGAGAATACTGCTAGAGCTCTACTGTAACTATGAAGCATCTCAGCCCTTCAGAGAACTGGTGGACAGGGAGGTGAGTGTCTCCACTGCTTTTCTTATGCTTACTCCTATGAAAAGTTAATGAAAAGTAGGAAAATGGACACAAACACTGAATAGGTTTTCCTATGTTAATGCTGCTGGGAATCGTATATAAAAGTTGAAGAAATGTACACTAGCACTCTATATTTCTTTTCTATTGCTAATGCCACAAAGTTGATAGAAACAATATGAAAAAATGTACTCAAACATTCAATACTGAAGAGAATTGAACAAAAAATAAGAAAACTGAACAGTGACAACATGTATAAATCAGGGTAGCTGATTGAGAGAGATGCAGGTCCTGATATTGCTTTGTTAGTTAAGCACAACACCTTACAGTTGACGGAATACTACGAGGTCATCAAGCATCCAATGGCCCTGGAGATTGTGAAGAGGAAGCTGGCCACAGACTCCGCTGATCCTTACCAATGTCTGGAGGATTTTGTCAGAGACATCAGACTCATCTTCAAGAACTGCTATGAATTTAACCCAGTAAGAGAAATATTTTTGTGTAAGGTGTCTGGGGATTTAAAAAAAAACAGCAACCTTTTCCTAACTTACAGGGCACACTAAAGGATGTTCCTGCATCTACTGTGCTCTCAGGTCTGGAGTAGGTGTAGGATAGAAAAGTTTTATAATGAAGGGCAGGATAAACCAGTGTATGCTGTGGGACTTTGACCTTGCTGTGGGTGTGTGTGGCCAGCTCTGCCATGCTCCTGGGGTGTGGTTCAGTGGGCCATGAGACTGTCCCTTTAATTGCAGGAAGTGTGATGGGCTAAGATTGTGAATGTTGTGATAATTGTAATGTTTGTATATGTTTAAAGAAATAACTTACAATTTTATACTATGGCATCCATATGATGCCACTCTATATATTTTCCTTTTCAGAGTTTGTATCTCCTACCTTGTAGTAGGTCACAATTTTTTACTTATACCAGGTACCTAGTTACTGCTTGGTGAACATGGGCTGCACCATGAAGAACACCTAACTCTTCTCATCTAAGCTGGGATTTAAACCTATGGATTTACAATGAATTGGGCAGGCTAAGCATTATGTCACCAGGCCGTGTGTGTGAATGTGAGATTGCTGGCCTGGTATATAGATAGATCATATTTCACCTGCAACTTTAACCTCTAACTTCTAACTGATAACCTGTCCATTTGCTCCACAGAAAGACACTGAAATCTACCAAAATGCCAAGATTCTAGAGGACTTTTTTGAGCAGCTACTGGAGAAGTGGTTGACAGATTATGCGTTTGACACCATGGACGGCGTGCAGGACCCAGACACTCCAGAACCAAAGAAGAAGAAGAAACCCAGCAAGGAGACTGACGGTGTATTTCACTTTCACTGAACTCTTTGGTTGGGTGTAAGTAGGAAACAAAACATTTGTGCATATTCTCTCTCAGCAAATCCTCAACATATGCAGACATAAAGTTAGTTTTTTATATTCCCTTGAGAAGAAGAGAAATATTGGCCTTGTTGAATGAGTGGTCGTTTTTTCTGGGTTGATATTTGCTAAGATCTCAGAATGCATATTGTGAAGTGTGGGAGAGAAGATGAGAGAAAGGCAGTTATAATATGAAGTGCAAGAAGGTTGGAAGAAGAACAAGAGGATAGAAAGTAGTGATGCAATATAGAGAGAGTTATGGAGATGAGAGAAGAAAGAATGAAAGAAGATGAGAATGGAGATGAAGTGAAGAAGGCAGAGAGATAGGCAAAGAAAAATAGGAAGGGCATGGAGAATCAGAAAGAAAAGAAAAGATTGTGTTGGTATTGAACTGAAAAACACACACACACACACACACACACACACACACACACGAAAAGAAAGGTTGTTTATGTGCCTCATGTATGACCAACAAACATGTTCCTTATTCCTGATATTGTGAAATATTTCATGGTTTCTCCTGTTGTAGTATTTTTAAGTCCATCTATTTATTTTTTTATGAGTAGAGGAGGCTGGTCAAGGGCACAAAAAGGTTAAGGTCAGTTCAGTTGCTATTCCCCAGAAAGGTCATTAAGAGAAAGGGTTTGCAAAAGTTTGGCGACATCTTGAAATTCCTCTCGTGAAACAGTGGAAATTCTAAGAAGATTGAAAAAGATTACAAATAGGCAGAAAGTTTCAACATTTTTGTGTAAAAGGAAGGAAGGAGTGAAGGTATTGCCTATCTCTCTCATTAGTGTGATGGTGTGAATAGTGATGTAAGTGAAGAAAAACCAAGCAGTTTTCCAGAGTTTATCAGTGAGAGGAATGAGAGTGAAGCTACTTACTTGTTATTAACTTGTAATTGTGAGCAGTAGTGATCCTTGAAATAAACCCTTCACCAAAGAAGTGTCCCACAACAAGACAAAACCTTTTATATTACTCCAGTGGCTACTCTGTGTGGACTTGGCTTCATTGTACTGTCCTTTGCTCAATATCAAGCTATGATCCTTGAAACACAGCAAGACCTCAAGGAGACACAAGGCAGACCTGAGGCAGACCCAGTGCAAGCAGCCAGGCAGACTGACAGACAAGCAGGCAGGCAGGCAGGCAGTCAGACAGAAAGACAGACAAACAGGATAACAAGCAGATAAAACATACCATTAATAAGTTAAACCCTTTACATATATAATATATATATATATATATATATATATATATATATATATATATATATATATATATATATATATATATATATATATATATATATATATATATATGTCTATCTATCTATCTATCTGCCTGTCCGTTTGTCTTTATATTTGACCCTTCTTGAGGTAGGACTAAGCCATTGTCTGCAGCTGTAGTTTTATGATGACAATGATGACATTAAAATAGCAGTGATGACTTCTTTGTGCTAGTTATTTATTGTTTTGTGTAGTTTTATACATAGTTGTTTGTGTGAGGAGATTAAGTTCCTCTCTGTATGTATAGCTGCATTATTACAAATTTTTTTTCTTTTTTTTGTGTGTGTATATTTGTTTGTTTAGAACAGTGACTTGAGGATGAATTTCCAATCTGTCTTTTATAAAGACCTTCGCCTTTCAGTAGACTGAGATGATTGACAGTGACACATCCCTTCATTCATGGAAAGCTGGTGTGCTTGAGTCACCTGTGAGTGAGAGTAGAGGAGTGGATGGAGACTGTGTTGTATGGGATGAGTTTAGTACTGGCCATCCTTCCTCTACCTCACCCATGCCTTGGAGATGAGGGAGGAAGGTAAAGCATGAGTGAGCACCTTGTTGGCCTCATCACTCCTCACTCCTCACACTCACACCTTGAAGGAGAGGAGGGAGGGAAGGTGAGGCCTGAGTGAGCACCTTGTCAGCCTCATCACACCTCCCAGCCATGGCCTGGTTGAGGTGTGAGTGAGGCTGTCAGGTGCATCACATGACAGTAGAACAATTCAAAGGGAAGCTGCTAGAGTACTGCTGGCCTTGACATGGCAGTCCCTAAAGCCCTTGCAGTCCTCTAAGTGCTCTAGCCTGGCTGGTGTGAAGGTGCCTAGTGCCTAGTGCCTGGTGCCTAGTGACACACATATGCAGCCAAATAAGACTGCGACTCTCCCTCCATGACCAACAAACACTTCCAAAACTTTTCATTGAAGGAGACATCAAAAGATCCTTCTTAATAATGCCCAGAAAATCATTGCTGTTATTGCACAATGTTAATTATTTCCAAATCTACATACTACATTTCATTATCATGTTTGTGTTTTATTTGATTCACTCATGTTCTGTATTTTTAAAGTTATGATATAAAGATGCAACTAAATTATTATCACCTGTAATCTTTTTCGTAAAATCCTCTCGGTGAATTTACCTGTATAATTTTTATTAAATAAATTAACATGAAATTTAAATAATACTGATTTTTAGTTGTTGTTATTGTATAAGTTACTGTATTTGTTAACTGTTTACTGTTGCAAGTGTTGAGTGTAGAGTGCAGTTCGTCACTAGCTTGGTATCAGTGGTGGTGACAGCTGTACCATACCTGCAGGTCAGATCAGAGGTCAGGTTAGCAGTGTGTTGTGTGGTGAGGGACGCCATCTCACAGTATTACTTGATATTATGTACGTGAGTAGGATTAGTTCTATGGGACAAGAGGAATTGTCTGGGTGATTGAGTTAAATGATATGTTGCATTATTTCACAGCATTACCAGTCTGAATGTATGGTAAGAGAAAGAGAGAAACATTCACAGTGTAATAATTCCATAACTCAACCATTTCATTTTACTTCATTTTCTTGTTTTCCTTTTCTTTTTCCATATTATGTATCTTTCATTAGACACCCCAGGATATGGTGCACAATTTTTGGGTACACACACACACACACTCATGGATTAATTATCATGGCTCAGTGAGTTAGGACCCGAGTCTGTGCCACTTTAGGTGGCACAGGTTCGAACCCCACTTGTGGCTGGTCAACTCTAGGATTTTTCTGCTCACAAACAAGGCATTTACTATCTCCCATGACCAGGGGGATGGCTTGTGTATTGTGTGAGATCACAACCTTATCCAAAGATTGGGAATAATGAGCTCTGGGCTCACACTGAGAGGGTAAAGGTTGGTGGTAGAGGATCAGCTCATAATCAGGCTTTGGTGAATGCACATATACACACACACACACACACACACACACTGAGGAAGGCAGGTTAAAAACTCACATCATGGGCATCTCTTCTCTGTAAGGTGACCAGAGGCTACAGATTGAAGGGAAGTAAGCCTGAATTGTCTCCTCCCAGATGTCAAAATTTTCTATATATTGTTGATTAGCTACTTGAAGGTTTACTTTGTCAAAGGTGGAAGATTTAAGTGTGTAAAAGATACAGATGCATTAGGAACCTTTGTCTGTGATTCTTTCAAACTTGGCTGTATCTCTGAGCTTCATATTCTAATGTTCTGGTGTCCTGTCTGAACCTCTAACAAGTCACTGTGGGAGATGTTGTGCTCTTTGAGGGTGAAACACATATGCAGTAGGAATGTTTATCTGTGGGTCATTCATAGAGGAACATGTTTCATCCATTGTTCTTGATCCATGTAAAGAAATTAACAGAATTATATGAGATTTGTGTTTTTGGATGATTGAGTTCTTTCCTCCTTCACTTACCATTCATCCTTATATTACACTTCACCCATTTTGCAGCTGTTATTGAAATTATTTGTAATGACATTTTCTTTCCCCTCTTTGGAAGACTTCATGTCCTGATGGAAATAACTGGTGACTTTTGTGTCACTATCTCTTATTAAAACTTTTGTTACCTTTGACAAAGAAAATATTATCTGGTGTAGATTTATTTCCAAACTTTTCTCTACTAGTCAACAGTATCTCTTCATATCTTTATCTTGAGTTTTCTTTACAGTCATTCTATTCCTGGCAGCTTAGATGAGGGCTGCTTCAGTCACACCAGATCTAATGACATAAAATAATTTTTAATCTATTTTTGTCTTCCTTCAGTGCTCCAATCTAGAGAACTCCACCATCCTCTCTACCTTTATTATTGCAGACTCAGCACATCCAGTGAACTCAAAATAATGCCTTCTTTTTACTTGTTCTTGTATCTTGCCTTGTTACTTCAGGTTAGAAAACCTCTCTTAAACCTTCTCTGCCTTGTAAGTCCAGTGATTGGAATACAGCGTCGAGTTCTGGCATAATATCAATATATATTTTTTATCAGTGAGACAAATTCTTACTGTTCATTTTGATGTGGATGCAAAAAAGTGGAGGTGGTGGTTGTGAATCCAACTCCTCCACACTGCAAGTCTATAGAAGTGCTTTAATTACTTTATCTTAGTGAAATTATCCTTGTATGTAAAATTAGGTAAGTTGTAAAGATTTTAAATTATGTGTAAGGTTTTATCTCAGACTTGAAATTGTAAGTAAAATCTATAAGAAAGGTATGTATTATTATTTTGTTCTATGTTTGTTGCATTTTGGTTGATTTTTGTATATGACAACCTGACAGACATTTTTCCTCTTGACTTTTTTTTCTGACATGAGGAGGGAAATACTTATTTTTTATGACTTTTTTGTTGTGCTGTTGTACAGTCAAAAAGGTTAAATCTTTAAGAAAAAGGCGCCATAAATAGATTTTTGTATAAAGTGACAAGGTGTCCTGACATTGTGTGCATAATTTAACTCTATGACTGAAGTGAGTAATGACTGACATGATTGATGAGTATTAGGTCACTTCTTTCATCCACAAAATTATTTAGGTTAGGTCAGCTCAAGTGAGGTTGCCACATCTAACTCAACCTAAATTGTTGCAATTTGTAAGGGAAATTTTTTATAAGAGGTAACAGCATCAAAACTTCTTGCCACTATGTCCTTTAGTAGAAAATAATGGTAAGAAGTCTATCAATTTATTTATCTATTGATATATATACCAGGCCAGCAGTCATAAAGACCATACACTCAACCCACATTATTTACACACCTAGCCCTGTTGGAGTGTGGATGATGTGCTTATGAGTGTATAGTGCATTGTCTTGTTAACTCCATTTGGGTTTAGCCAGGTATGTAGTCAGTGGATAGATGAGAGACAAGCATCAAAATCTTTATAACATATACATAATAAAAAGCCAATATCTATTTTATTTCAGTAAATTGGTTGTAGTAACGTGAAGTATTTTGTTGTAATTTTAGTGGCTGTCTGTTAGTTAACGAGGAACAATAACAACAGCAGCGCACACAGCAATAAAACCTTGTGTGGTGATTAAAGAGCAGATATTCATTAAACAAAGTGAAAATTTTATGCTGTTTCATCCCCAAGTTCTTATTCCTCGTAGAATGATACAAAGTTTTTCTTGTTCTTCCTTTGCTCCATTCCTTAAATATGTACTTCCATGAGGCAAGCTTATTTCTTTTGTTCTTTAGATATTTTTCTTTTCTCTTATTTATTCAAGTATTTCTTCATATATCAAGGTTCTCTTCACAACAACAATAGCATATTTGTATCAGGTTTTGATACTTTATTCATAATTTTTTTAGGTTCATGTGTGTTTGAAGTTCTACATGATTATTTTCTTTCATGCCTATCTATCCTTTGAAAGATGGAAAGGAAAGAAAAGTACATGTACACACTGAAATATGATCAAATACTGGGGGTGGTGGCATCTTTATAATCTTTTCTTGATTTCTTCCCTAAAATTTCTCTCCAATATCTTTCTTGCAGTGTGGATTAGTGAGGGAAGAAAAGTTTAAATACACACACACACACACACACAATACAGTGATGACAGCTTTTAGATAATTTTTCTCTTACTATTACTGTCCTTAAAACTTTGAATGTCTGTAGCAAAAGGATGATTGAGAAGAGAAAGAAAGAAAAGTGTTTTTTGATGGAAATACAATACTGTCAGTTGTAATATATAACAGTGTACTGAATACTGTGCTGTCTGGCCCTGGCATTGGTCTATGCCTTCTTAACCCTGAACTATGACTGTGTGCTGAAATAAAGTCCCTTATTGATGGTAGGAACTAAAACTCACCTGCCTATGGCTCAGCTCATGGTGGTGTCCTGGTCTGATCTCCACACAACACAAAGCATCATCTGTATTCCAGTGTCATGACTGAAAAAAAATGTTGCTGGAATGAACTCTGTAAATACCACTGCTGCTGTCACAGGTGAATAAAATGTCCAGTCTCAGGAAGGCATTTCATGTACATACTTGTACTATATACTGTATGTGATCCCTAAGATGTATCATTTCTTTCCCTTGTTAACAAATTGCCTGAGTCACTTTTGGATGATTTTTTAAATTTTATTTATGTATGTATTTGTTTATACATAAATTTTACCACTTGGCACAGTTGCCTTTATGTCCAGGGTGTGACTTGGGCAGTGTGTTGATGAAGACAGGGATATGTATGTTGTGTGAATAAAGGAAAACCCTGCAGGGAAAGTAACTACTATTCCTTGGAATGGAACCTTCCTTCACTACCATTCCTTGGCTGATGTTTGCTGCCTTTGTCATGTCCAGGTTATGAGTGGTGTTGGAGATAAACAATCACTTTATTCCAAGTAGTGACTCTGGCAGTTTGTTAATAAAAGAGACAATGTATAACATTGCTGGGTGACAAATAGGTACCATTCCCTACGTAATGTGTGCTGCCTGGGAGCCACACAGCCAGAAAAGGTGCGAGCTTTTGGGCAACACATAACTGGTTTGCCACTCTTCAGGATGAAAAGAGAAAACAAAAGGAGATAGCTTAAATGAATGAAAAGGTGACATTGTTTTAACTATCTCCAGTGAAATACAAGAAAGAAAAGAATTAAGCAAAATAAGAGCTGTATTCCTCTACACCAAATCAAAAGGAAAAGTGATATCTGTTCAACATTATCAACTGTGAAATACAATATGTTATGGGGCATGTTGGCCAAGTTACCTGTGATATTCCTGAAGATGTGACATGATGGTGTCGCATATCATAGTCATTGTAACAAATACTATCTACCTCTTTTCAAGACGGTCTACCTGCTTGCCTGCCTGCCTGCCTCCCTATCATTCTATGATTCTATCATCAAAAATATGGTGAGTAGAGAGTGTTCCTCATATTTTATTAATGCTATTTGTATAGACGTGAAGAATAGAGAGACATGTTGGGTGGAGGGAAGGAATAATATGTGACGAACACACCAATGCTGTTATTAAAAATGTAAGCAAGAGAGAGACTATCATTCATATTTTACTAATGTTATTTGTACAGACTTGATGATTGCTAAGGTACTGAGTGAAGGGAAGGAGTGATGTGTGATGACACTCGTATAGGATTAAACATTGTCTGATCTATGCAAAAGATCAAAATTATGAGCTAGTGACATGGAAAGAAAGAAAGGGAAAAGTATAGACATTATGTGGAGGTTTTAATTAGGGACACTTATGTAAAGACAAACAAAAATGCATCCTAAAACAAGAACTATGCAGTTTTTTCTCATATATAGACTTCAATGTATTTTTGTTAGTAAGGAAAATGTTTTCATTGTGTAACCTATTTTATCTTGTTTCAAATGGGGGGAATGGAATTTGTTTCATCTTGAAATTTAAGAACATAAAACACTCAATGACTTTTCTATTTCCTTCAAGAAGAGTCAAGGTGATTATTCATTCTATTTTAAAAGTCCAGCTATGAATGCAATTTGCTGAGTGAGAATTGAATGAATAAATAAGATTATATTTTAAAACCTGTAATGATTGTGATGTACTGCAATTCTTTTGTTATTATTATCATTATCATTATTATTATTATTATTATTATTATTATTATTATTATTATTATCATTATTATTATGATTACAATAGATATATATTAAATTATGCCAGTATTTTTACTTCCCAGCTGATTATTGTTATCTGTCTGTGTGTATATCATACCTAGCTGTATTATACTGACACTCACTATGTGTTTAAGCCTCATATTTCACTAATATGTACATTTACTGACATGTTTTTCTCAAAGGAATGAGTCAAGCTGTCAATGTTATCCAATCCTTAAACACCAAATTGTCATACTTATGTTTAGATGTTTTACACACATACACATACATTTTTTTTGTTTTCAGAACGTAGGATGTAAGATTGTACAAACAATATTGAAAATATAATTTTCTCTTTTCTTGATTAGGGATGAGAGATTGAGTGAGTGTTTATATTGCAACCATTCTTTATTGATCTAGTACAGTACTGTTCCTTATATACAACAGAGTTTCTCCTCTACACTACACAGTACACACCCTGCTAATACACACACAGGTACACTTAATGCCTGCCACACCCATCAATTACACTTCCTATAAAATATACACAGAAGAAATTGTAATAATAATGATAATAATAAGGATTCAAATTCATGAAATGTCTTACATTTCATCATAAGGCAAGGTCAAAATAACAATAGTAATAATAAGTGATATTCTTTACACATTGATCATAAATATTTTCCATCAACATATATATACAATGCTTGATACAAATTCTGAATATAAGTGATTCTTTTTATGGTCTGTTGCACCATTAAATGCTAGAAATGGTGTGAAATGCATTCCTTCTATTGGCCATGGTGAGCTATTGAAAGGCCGGGGAGGAAACACCCAGAGGAACTCCCTCCCTGGATAGTGAAACAAGTACAACTTATGACTTGAAGTCATTTACTGCATAACTTGGAGATCAATGACTGTTGCTGTGCTTGGGCTGGGTTAGTCCTAAGTTATGGTTATGTTAGATGTGTTTACTGTAGGTCATTAATTACTTGGTGCCAAACTCAAGCCCTTGCAATGCTAACCTGGCCACAGCAAAGCATGCAAGGGTTGCTACTCATACAGGGAATTTTTTCCTTGATGCAGGGGCTGTAGTGACATGAATCTGGCAGCCCTGGGCAGGTGACAAGCATACCACTGAAGAGAAACACTACTGCTATTGTGGTCTGCAAAGGTTTCAGCTCAGTGTACATTGTTACTACATATTTGTATCTTTTGTTGTAGTGTTACAATTTGCTTGTTTCTAACAGTCTGTATTATTACAATTTTAGATATTTTGCAGTATTATTAGTTTATTCTATCTTCATTTTCATTGTTTTTTTTAATGATTGGCAACAGCACCATATGACCATGATGCTGTGGTACCAGATTAATCATTCTTGCTATTTGTTCTTATAGTGATATGGATAATCCAATAGCCTGAAAAATAGACAGAGTGGTGACCTGATCTGACCTAACCCGCCCTAGTGAAGCTTAGAGTCGATGACCTTCACATTGTTGTGAGAACATTGCCAGTCTAGTGTGTCTGTGTATCACTTCAGTACATGATGCTTTGTATAAATGTTAATACTTTATATATACAGTACATTAATGTGGTTTTCTAGTAAGGCACTTCCAATATGCACTTTAATTTCACAAACTACATCATCACTTCATATATGACTCGCCTTGTTCATTTTGTCCAAAAGTCTCTCTCTACACTACAACTCCATGACTGTTGCATCTTTCCCTCAAACTTTGTCCAATGTTATGCAATAGTATACATATATTTTTGAGAGACAAGTATGTACCACTGTTGGTAGGAGGAATGAATGCTACTGTAGTGTTTTTGCTCTCTGATACCTAGAAATGTGATCAATTATTGTGATGCTGGAATAGATATTTTGAAAAACAGGTACCACTGACAGGAAAAAGAGTGAATGCTATAATAGTTCCAAACCAATAGTTACTTTTACTTTACAACCTATCTAGATTGATAAAATGTCATAGTATAAAGAAAGCATTATTGAAACACACACACTGCATCAAACAAAGTCAATCAATACTGAAAACTTCCAACAGAGTTGAAAAAAATTGACAAAAAAGTGATTGAGGGAGTGGAATATTTCAAACTTTGATGTGTCTATAGCTTCATTCTCAATCCTTCAGTTTCTCTATCCTTACTCAACAGTCAGGGAGTTCAGAGCAGCCCATGAAAGCACTACAATGGTTGGCTAATTGTGTCTTTTACATTCACTATGAGTACCTACAAGTCACGCATTATAGTAAGGCTTCTTTGTGGACATATGTTTAGCTAGGCTTCAAGTGACTGATGAATAACACTACAACACTTCGCTATCTATTAATCCGTTATCATTACATTTATCTCTATCTTAACCAATCCAATACTCACATCTTAGTTTGAAATTACCAATAAGTAACAACACTTCACTAGCTATTAATCTATCCTCATTACATTGATCTCATCATCTCAAGTCAGTCAATACTTTCTGTTTCAGTCTTTGCCTTGTTGATGCCCTTCTCTCTCCCAGCAAAGGAAAGAATTGCAGTAACATTCTAAATAACACTTTGTTGAAGGTTATTAACAACAAACAATTAAGGATACAATAATTCTATAATGTAATATTCAGCAAGGAAAGAATCAATACAACTATAATTCCAACACCAACTTGTCATTTTCAGCTGTTTTAGTGTTTAAAACTTAATTTGTGTCTCTTGTTATTTTATTGTATTTTATATAGTAGTATGTTATGCTATTCTTTTTTCTTGATTATATTTTTTTACTTTTTACCTTATCCATGCTTTCTATCTCTTTCTGTCCTATTTTAATATTTTCTTTAGTTATCATTGCTGTTTTTCCTTTCCTTCTATTTTACATATACATTTACAGTATATATACTACTTCTACTATTAGTATATGTTTTTCTTTTGTTCTTGTCCTTCTACATAGTAGATATACAAGATGGTGTTGATTTAATTTACTTATCTATATCTTGACTTCCTTCATTCCTTTCCCTGCTGAATGAATGCAAACACACTGCAGAGAATTATAGGATAATGGATGACAAAAAAAATATACATCAACTGTTGCTGTGTGGCTCAGGGGAACACAGTGATATACTACACAGACACTTAATGGTACACCAAAAAAAACATGACAGATCATCCCAAAATAATACCCAAGTGTTCTACTGCATATAGTGCCCATTGTAATAATAATGATGATAATTGATAGACTAAAAACACAGTTGCTTCCCTGAATAACAAAATCTATATGTCTATATGCAAAATACTTATAGTCTAAGTCTTCATATATATATATAATTTGGCTTTCTTTCATCACATTTATTGAGGGAAGATTTTTTTATTTGCATTTCCATAGCAAATGTCAACTATCATTAAGTAGAAGGCAATGAGACTTATTTAGTTTGAGCATTTAAGTGAACAGGGAAAATCAAAATTATTTCTTTTGTAGTGCAACCAAAATTATGTCATTGGAGTAAGTGCAGGGTAGAAAGTGATGCCATTATGGAGAGGCAGGGGTTGGCAAGCCAGTGTGTTCAGTGCAGCCTTGCCATGGATGTGTGTGGCCAGCTATGCCATGCCTAGTGTGATGTGATCCTCGAGACAATACTTACCCCCTGGATGTAGATGGAGCTACAAGTGTGAGTGATCCAATAATAATAATGATAAGAAGAAGACTAACTATGTATAATTTTGGTTCCACTACAATTGTACATCTATAATATGTTCAAACATATCAGATAATAATTTATCTTACATAAAAACCATCACATTATTAATATATACATCATATTATAATATGACCAAAATTGTATTACATATCATTATGATTATTATCATTACTATTATAATTTTTCATTTACTTACAATGAAAAGTCTATAATCCAAAAGTAAAAATAATGATGATGATAATAATGATGATGATAATAATAATAATAATAATAATAATAATAATAATAATAATAATAATAATAAACATGATAATGGTAATGTAATTTTGGCCACATAGGATAACAAATTAATTGAAAAACATGTGAATTTCCTACAATAACAAAAAAAAACCCAGTAACATTTGAATATTAAAAAGATATGCTTGTGTTTTTTGCCTTCCATTTTATACCTTCATCCTTTAGGCACCAAGAAAACTATGTATATTTCACAGGCACCAGCAGGCACCAGCAGTAGTAGCAGCAATAGCACTAGTGAACCTGGTTAATGCAGTCAGCCAGTCCTGTTTTTTTGCTTCTTCCATTTCCTTTTTTGTTTTCTATTTCTAGATAAAGCATTCAGTCAGTTTCCTCTTCCTCTTTCTGCTTGTTTTCCTCCTCTCCTTTCAGGTCCACCAGCCTTCTCCTCTACTTCCTCTTTCCTTTCCTACTTTCAATATCAATCCTCATTTGTTGTTTCTTATTTGTACATTGAAATCATGACGTCTCTCTCATGTGTGTGTGTGTGTATGTGTGTTTGTGTGTGTGTATTTACCTAGTTGGATTATACAGGGCTCAAGCAGGGCTCATAGTGCCCTGCCTCCATATATCCATATATCCAATATTTCCTTGAACTTATGTGTATTGGTTGCTGTAACAACCTCTTCTTTCAATCCATTCCAGGTGTCCACAATTCTATGTGGAAAACTGTACTTTTTTGTGCCCTTTAGACACTGACTCTTTTTTATTTTCCTTGAGTGTCCTCTCATCTGTCTAGTTTCTTCTTCCATCACCATGTGTGTGGGTGTGTGTGTGTGTGTGTCTGTGGTATGTACACTAGTTTGTCTCTGATTATGTATCTATATTTATATTTGCCTTCATTTCCTCTGCTAATGTAATCCAGCTATGTTTTCCTACAGTTTATTTTCTAGTTTCTATCACCCAGTTGATATGGTTGATGTAGTTTTCTCACTCCTATCATGTCTTTTTCAATATTTAAATTTCTAAAGAGGGAAGCTGTAACTATTTCTTCCAATCCCTTGGAGGGTTTACATGGAATGGAAGTCTGAATTTTTGAAAATTGACTGACTGACTGACTGTCTCATCAACTCCAAGGTTCACATTGCCACCACTTGCCATAAGAGTATACAAAATAGAGACTGGTGTGAGATACAGAAGGCGCTATACTCAGGCTTGCTTCGCAGGCTTATACTCCCTCCTTGCCACTACTCAAATGTTTACAAAGCCCAGAGTAGTGTGAGATACAGAAGGTGCTACACTTATTCTTTATCAATCCTCTTCCCTTTAAAAGTCTACAGAAGGAGTGTGAGGTACAGAAAGCTCACTCCTCACCACTCATCTCTCTTCAAAAGTATACAAAACCAGGAATAGTGTAGTGTGAGATATGCTATGCTTACACTCAGTTCTGCAGTCCCTCTTCACTGAATAGAAGATGCTACACTTACTTCTCAGCACTCTTTCCCCTGATAACCAATAGTGTGAGACAGAAAACCCTCACACTCAACCCCCACACTCTCTCCTCAACACACAGAAGGCGCTACATGATGATGCAGGGTCGAGGACGTGGGCCAAGACCCACTGCAGCCATGACAGCGCTGGTGAACACTTCCTGCAGCCCCTCCTGACTCTTGGCTGAACACTCTACATACTTGGAGAGGCGGTGTCGCT
The DNA here is from genome assembly GCA_020233015.1 of Callinectes sapidus. NCBI lineage: Eukaryota > Metazoa > Arthropoda > Malacostraca > Decapoda > Portunidae > Callinectes > Callinectes sapidus. The sequence goes on from CM035184.1 coordinate 11,267,618, forward strand.
TCACTAACTTCTTGCCATCCCGTTGAGTCAACACATCCAGGTTCCTCACATCCATCTTAGTGCCTGTTGAGGAATGGTAAGTGTTAATATTCCACATCAGTTCTTATCATTTAGGATACTATTCATTTCCACTTTTCTTTTTAGAGATTACTATCTTCTGAACTTTTTTACTGAAAGAGAGCTAGAATAGAATTAGAAGTGGACAGAATAAAGTCATAAGGGACTGAAGCAGCAATACAAGGGATGGAATGGTACTGGAAGCTAATAGAATGGTACATCAAGTGGCTAGAGTGAAAATATATAAAAAGAAAGGGTGGCATTAAAAACAGAATAATTGCTAGGAAGGAACTAGAATTATACTGAAATGGGCTTCAGCAATACTGGAAGGGTTAGAAATAGTAATAGAGAAGAGGTTAAAGTACTGGATACCTTGGATAATACTAGAGGGAGTTGAATAATAATAATAATAAAAGAGAGACTGAAGAAGATATTGAAAGGGTTTGAAATATTACTGCATGTAGAAGCTTTAATATCAAGGAAAGGCCTGAGGTATTGAAGGTTCTAACAGGGTGCAGGGATGAGCTGGAACAATGCTGCAGAGGGGATGTGACTTACCAACCAGCACAATGGGAGCCTTAGGGCAGTGCTGCTGGAGCTCAGGAAGCCACTTGGATGACACATTCTCAAAACTTGCCCGGTTGTCCAAAGCGAAGCACACAATGAATACATGTGTCTGTGGGCAAGTATGTATGGTAGTAGTAGTAGTAGTAGTAGTAGTAGTAGAAATAGTAGTAGTAGTAGTAGTAGTAGTAGTAGTAGTAGTAGTAGTAGTAGTAGTAGTAGTAGTAGTAGAAGTAGTAGTAGT
>CM035184.1:11307147-11309647 GCA_020233015.1 Callinectes sapidus
TCTCTCTCTCTCTCTCTCTCTCTCTCTCTCTCTCTCTCTCTCTCTCTCTCTCTCTCTCTCTCTCTCTCTCTCTCTCTCATTTCTTTGTTGTTTCATCTGTTTATCTATTTATTTGTGTATTAATATGTTTACTTATTCATTCATTTGTCTATATGGTAATGTAGTTCTGTATTAATTTAATTATACCTCTATAGATCAGTTTACTTTTTGGCAGATCTATTTGTCTATCTTTAACCTTAACCTAATCCAACCTAATCTAACCTAACCAATCTATCTATCAATTTGTATGTGTTGGTTTATCTATTAATCTCTCTGTCTATCTCTGTCTTCCTTCCTGTATTTATCTGTCTGTCTGTTTATCTATTCATCTATCTGTCTATCGCTGTCTTCCCTCCTGTATTTATCTGTCTGTCTGTGTGCCTATATGTCTGTCTGTCTTTGAGTTAATGTTCAGTGCACGGTAGAGTAATCATTGCCAAAACTTTGCAATGTTTGGTCGAGAATCTAATATTAGTTTGTACTGTATTCCCTTTGTTGCTGGGAACCGCTGGGGGATAAAACGGTATTAAGCCTTGAACACTATACGGAATTATTATTATTATTATTATTATTATTATTATTATTATTATTATTATTATTATTATTATTATTATTATTATTATTATTATCATTATCATTATTATTATTACCGTGTTCGTACTCAAAGCAGACGCACATTCAGACATATTCTTCTTTTTATAACAAAGATAACACTCCTTACTCATCCGTTTCGTATTTCCTGTTTCTCCTTTATATTCCTTCTCTCTTCCTCACATCCAGATCTTCCCTCGTCCTTTACCTTTCTGCCTCTCCTTTACCTGCTCCTCTCCCTCTCCCTCTCCCTCTCCCTCTCTCCCTCTCCCTCCCTCTCTCTCTCTCCCTCCACTGCCTGAGGCCACACGACTCCCGCAGGTGTTTTGACTGTGCACTGACCTCTATCTGACTTCTCCTCCTCCTCCTCCTCCTCCTCCTCCTCCTCCTCCTCCTCCTCCTCTCGACCTTTTCTCCTCCCTAAATCCTCAGCGTCACCAGTTGGAAAGTCTTCTTCTCTTGTTTGTTTGTTGTTGTTGTTTTTGGTGGTGGTGGTGGTGGTGGTGGTGGTGATGGTGGTGTTGGTGTTGGTGGTGGTGTTATTTTTTGGTGTTTATTGCATTTTTGTGTGTCGTGGTGATGTTTTTTTTTCTTTCTTGTTTTTTTTCATTATTTCTTATCATATAATTTTTCTGTGGGTGTCTTTTTAATTACTGAATGTTGTTGTGGTTGGTGGTGGTTGGTGATGATGATGGTGATGGTGGTGATGGTAATGGTGATGATGATGATGATGATGATGATGATGATAATGATTCAGTGAAAAATACATACCACTACATTAAATAAAAAAAAAAAAGTAAGGAATATAAATAGAATAGAAAAAAAAAGAAAAATAAGAAAGTAAAAGATGAAATTAATAGAAAAAGATACAGTTGGAGAAAACAACAATAAATACCCAGGGAAAAATAACAAAAAATAACAAAAGCAGCAGAAAACAAAGAAAAAATCAACAACAACAACAGCAATAAGTGACGAGGAAAAAAATAATAAAACCAGCAAAAAACAAGAAAAAAAGGACAAGAACAAGTATTGGGAGGAAAAAAATCAGAAAACACGGAAAAAAAACATGAGAAGTGGAGATATCTTTGAGTGCCACTGAGAAAATAATGCAATTTGTGGTCAGGAGAGGGACTGCGTATGGGAGAAACCTAATTAGCTTCCGTCTAGGTAATTAACTGAATTTGAATACTAATGGCAGACTAATGGCGTTCCCTTGTGTGCGTGTGCGTGTGTGTGTATGTATGTATGTATGTATGTGTGTGTGTGTGTGTGTGTGTGTGTGTGTGTGTGTGTGCGTGTGTGTGTGTGCGGTTCAGTGACACACGAAACCTCTCCAAAAATTTACGTTTCAAGGAGTCGGATTTAAGGAGCGGCAAGGAAGGAAGGGGTTCTGTCTTGGCTGTGTGGGTCGCGAGGTCAGTGGGCGTGTGGTGCATGGGTGGGGTGTGGGTCGTGGGATCAGCAGGACGTGGGTGGACTTGAGTAGGTGGGCGGGTGAGGGCAGTGATGGGTGAGAGGGGGGGAATGGGGGAAGGTTACTGTTTGGGGATGGGTCAGTGAGCTTCAGGTTTTGATGTGTGGGTTAGATTAGGTTTTAATGGGTAACGATTGGAGAATGCATAAGGTTGGGGTGGGCTGGGATGAGTGGGTTGTGGTCATGGGAGTGAGTGGGTGATGCGTAGGTGATGCTTGGGTGATGCTTAGAATGAGAAGAGTGAAGTGGTGATGAATGATTAACCTCTTCATTACGTGGACAAATTTTTATCATGATTTTTGGTGTGATTAGACGATTTTATTGACATTAGGGTCATGGGAGTGAGTGGGTGATGCGTGGGTGATGCTTGGGTGATGCTTAGAATGAGAAGAGTGA
>CM035184.1:11314647-11331643 GCA_020233015.1 Callinectes sapidus
GACGTCTTGGATACACATTCTCGGTGTTTTACCGAAAAGCAGCCACACAATCCACGCATTCTCAGGTCCCAGCAAGGCTCACAGCTACTCTCACACCGCTGCTACCAGCCGCCCAGACGTAGGCAGCCACGCTCACACTTACATGACAAAGGTTACCCTTCAGATTTTTGTTCATCTGATGAAGACAAAACGCCACTAGAAGGAACATGTCAAGATATCCCACAAAGGCAGATTCTTGACAATACTAATGGAGATGAACAACAACAGCACGCAAGTAATTCTCACAAAGAGGATGAGGACGATATCTGCTATGGCACTGATCACCACGGCTCACAGGGCCCACCAGTACGGCGGCCCACCACCAGCCCACATCATATAACACAGCGCTTAATAGAGGCAGCTGATTCAGGGGATCACAGTGTGGATAGTGCCTACACAGGAAGTCGGGGTGCCACTCCTGAAAGTATCCTGTATCCCAGTGTGAAGCCCCGCCGCACGGGCAGCAGCCTCAACACATCATTCACTGGAGCCCGGCCCCGCCCGTCACGCCTACCCCGTTACTCTCCTAAAGCAGAGCGACTGCAACAACTCAAAAGAAATATCTTGAGTGATATTCGAGAAGGCGGTCTGTACAGTGATGAAAGCATCAATTCTCTCCTTGAACAGTACCGTAGACGTTATAGCCATTTTTCCTCTACAGATCTCGCTTTGATAATGCGAAGCATTCAAGATGACCTGGGGGTTAAACCACGCCCTGCAGAGTACCTTTATCAGATCTTGATCGCCTCTGAGGACGATCACTCACCCTCGTCTGTTCACAACACCACTACTGCCACGACCATAGACACCACACCCCTGGCGAAGGCTCGATCTCCTAATATTCAGGGTACATTTCAATCGCAACAGGAAGGTGTAAAGCAGCAGGCCTGTTCTCCCCCAGCACCCACTCTAACCCATAACAGCAACGAAGGTGCCTCTCTCTCGGGCCAAGAGGAAGCCGACGAGGTGTGGGCCAAGTCAGTGTTAGGAGAAGTGGCACCAGAATTGGTCCAAGAGGCGAAGAAGGAAGCGAAACAGAGACATCAAGATAATGATGATGATGTGGAGTGTTCCACCTACGTCGCTGATCTGTGTCATCAGCTTCAGCTAAAAATATGAATCAAAATAAATACATATTTTGATCAATAAACAATAATCAAATACCTCGTTGTAAGTGCGCTAAGGACTTTCTTCTTGGCTGCCCTCAACCTCGCTCAGCCCAAAGCCTGGAAAGTTCCTGTGTGGTGTGCGGTCCGATACCAGACCGTGGATGCTCGTGGCGATAGTGTAATATTAATTTCGGGTGGGATAAGTTCAATAATGTCAGCATTTTAGACAATAAGGTTCGTGTGATCGTTCAAACGGGAGGTTGAAGAAATATGAAGAAGTGGTGCAAGAAGCTGGCAGGGCGCTAGTTTCGGTTCATTCTCACCGAGTTACTCTCGTTCTATTCTTTCTCAACCATTGTGAGAGAATATATGATGAGATTACACGAGTGTGGCGACGATGTGAACATGATAACAATAATATTAATCATTATAACTACCATTTTTATCTTTGGAATTACCATTTCTTTCATAGCCGTTATCATTACTGTTATTGTTATTGTTGTTGCTATTATCATTATTACTAATATTACTAAAATTATTATTATTATTATTATTATTATTATTATTATTATTATTATTATTATTATTATTGTTACTATTATTATTATTATTATTATTATTATTATTATTATTATTATTATTATTACTATTATTATTATTATTATTATTATTATTATCATTATTGTTATTGTTGTTATTATTATTATTATTATTAGTAGTAGTAGTAGTAGTAGTAGTAGTAGTAGTAGTAGTAGTAGTAGTAGTAGTAATAGTAGTAGTAGCATTAGTAGTAGTAGTAGTAGTATCATCATTATCATACTACTATCATTATAGTCATTATCAATATCATCATTATTATTGTAAGTAAATCAACAAGAATATTCGGGTGCCTCTAAAAGATGCTGTAATGCAATAATGAGTGTTGGTCAAGTCAGAGGAAATCATTGGTGCAGGAAACAAAAGTTAGTGATGGACTGTCAGCACAAATATGGAACTGAAAGACGCCTACATGACGCCTTCTTAGCTTTCCGAAGCCCCATCTAGCTTCAGGAGCGTGATCACAAGGGCGCCGAGCAGCGCTGCGCCTCCTGTTCCCGCAATAAACTAGGTTGTTGTTACGTGTGTTGCGTCCAGGCCTGCCTTTGGGAGGTTCTGTTTGTTACAAGCAATTGTTTGATACAAATTTTATTTTCTCAGTACCCCTACTGGTTCCCTTCATGTCCACCACACAAATGGTCCTAAAGCCTTCCTCGGGACTGATCCCATACACGATATCCTTTATCTATAGATATAAAACGCTGTTGCGTTGTAGTTACACGACGACGTTGTTAGCTTCTGATTAAACAGATAAGAAAAAGGCCGCACAAAATACATCTGAACACCTCTTCATCAAGGAACTAACCCACTGCCTGGTGACACACACACACACACACACACACACACACACACACACACACACACACACACACATACACACACACACACTTAAACTGGTGATAGATAAGTGTAATGTATTCCTGGGAATGCATTCAGTAAAGAATGTAAAATTCTATAAGTTAAATTCAATAAGAGAGAAATCCTTTATGAAGCAGAAACAGTATTTTACTCTTAATTTTAGCACAAGGTGGATGCGAAACATATTTTCTTATACAATTACAAATCATCCAGGTATTGAAAAATACTGACATTAAAGTAGATATCTCAGAATGAAGTCGCACTGACATTAAATAGGATGTAGGTACTGTACTTCCCGTATCAGATTTTCAGACTCCGTAATACCAGGAGTCTTCCCGCTGCACGATGTTATTGGGCAGACGGAATGTCACCTCTCCAAGAACTGTTTGTCGGGTTTCTAGTGAACTTAGCCCTGATCATTATCTTAACTGTAATGTCAACGGTATTAGAGAAACATACTCGTATATGCAACGCGGGCTAATATGCATTGTGTATTGTCACACACACACACACACACACACACACACACACACACACACACACACACACACACACACACACACAAGGAAAGCGGTTGTATAATCCCATTTAGCTGTTCTGATTATAAAGTTAGAATTTTCCTCGTTGTTATAAGTAAAGGTTGTGACAGAGTAATACCAAGTTATAAATTTACAAAACATGAGATATCCCCATCTGATCTATATCAACTCCATGTTTGACCGTACAGGGAGAGTCTGCAAAGTCTCTCTGAAGTGCTCTATTTATAATACCACCTAAACATACTCTTCTAAAAAGGTCCGTATTCAGAATCGCTTTGTTCTCTCATGTTTTAAGGGTACTCTTATGGTTTTGGTGACGCATTAGCAAGATTTCTAGATTACTAAAAGGAGAAACTGTCTTGAAAACCCGGCTAATCGTCTCTGTAGCCTTGAAAAACTGTTGCGGTGAGAGAGCAAGACATTTCTGAATAGGGGCGAAAGTCCCCCCCCCCCCCCCCCCGACCCACCCAATACCAAGCCGCATCCACGCCGCGCTTCCTATACTACTTTCCACAGAATGAGCCGCGATACAGAAAACAGACACATTTTATAGAATCATCATCGTCATCATCACCATCATCATTATCAACAGCAGCAGAAGCAGCACCATCATCATCATCATCATCATCATCATCATCATGGCGCGTAATGCCTCACAATCTCCCAGTTTCTAGTGAGTGGCCAAAAAAGTTATGAAATCTTGACGTGTGATTCTAGTTGGAAATGAAAAATGGGGAGAAAATTGCCACCTTTCGTCGAGTATAGATTGTGCTTGCCTTCTGCCGCGCCAAAGTATTAATATTTCAGGAGGCAGAAGGGACGTGATAGGCTGCTGACAGAGAGGCAGGAGTGCATTGATTTGACGGAGACAAGCCCTTCCTCCTCCATGGCCCTCGCTCGCGGCGCTGGTGTTGCGGTAACTATGTAGTTCATTATATTTTACAGTTATGTATTTTGATGTTAAGTTAAAATATGAAATAAAGAAAACAAAAATCATCAGCTATTCCTTTTTTTTTTTTTTTCCTTTTAATCCCACTATTCAACCGAACACCATTTGTTCTTTTTGTTTTTCTTGCCGTTGTTGTTATTGTTGCTGTTATTGTTGTTATCGTTGTTGTTGCTGTAACTGCTTCTTCCTCTCCCTCTTTTCCTAATACTGCTGCTGCTGCTGTTGTTACGGCTGGTTGGCTGGCTAGTTGCTGGTGATGGTGGTGGTATAAGTTACGTGCAAACAAGATAGATGACAGCTCCACAGTCTTTTTTCATAGCTAGCCCTTTTGTTGATTATTACAAGAACACAAACAGTACCAGCAACAGCGGCATCACCACTATAGTGGTTATTACTGTTATAACAATAGCAAGCAACAGCAAGAGAAGGAGCAAATACAACAATAACGATAGTGATAACCACTCCAAATGTAAAAAGAATGATTTAGAAAATATAGAAATGTTACAATAGACTCTCTGCCCGGCCATTAGTCAAGGCGGTGCCAGAAGAGCCAATCGGGAGGCCCCTTTATGGAAGTGTCAATAGGGTCTGTGCGGTAATTTCAAGCTCAAAATACCAAAGGTCACAGATTTCCCGCATGGCTCCCTAAACTTTTCCATTAACTTACCTCTGACACTAGTCCAGAAATATAGGTAAGGTAGATTGCATAAGATAATGATAATAATGGTGATGACGATGATGATGATGATGATAATAATAATAATAATAATAATAATAATAATAATAATAATAATAATAATAATACACAGAGGAAATGTAAAATGGGCAGTGATGATTTTGACAAAAAATAAATAAGATAAAATAAAAACCTTGTAAAGCAACATCGGGTGAAATATAGTGAGGGAAGAAAAACTATTACTGAGTTGCCTATGAAATATGATGGAAAAAAAAAAAAGATTAATAGATGAATAAAATTCACAAGAATATTACAAAGGAACGCATACATGATAACTGGCATGAATTGACTTTGATAAATAGATTTATCAATACCAAAAGGAACAAAACACAGTGCACTCAGATTAACAGTCTTGGAAGGAGGGCAGGAAAGAGAAAACCGTAGATACTTGCAAAACAATGAACAACATATACCAGTCGTGAAACATTTAAAAAGAAGAAAGTTTTATGACGCTTCGCAATAAGGAGGGACTTCTACAGATATGAGAAAGACCACCAGTGGATATTCATGGCGTGATGAATGTGGTAAGTGAAGTGGACGGTCCAATGGTTCAGACACTAGATGGTGTAGCAAAATGTTTTGTGAAGGATTGGAATGCCTCCTTTTGATCTTCCTTGAGTGTTCTCTCATCTGTCTAGTTTCTCTCTCCATCATCACCAGGTTTTGCTTGTCCAGCTTTTCAATGCCATTTACTATCTTATATAGAGTTATTAGATCTCTTCTCTCCCTTCTATCTTGCAGAATTGGCAGTCCCATTTCCTTTAATCTGTCTTCATAAGTTAGTTCTCTTAATTCTGGTACCATTTTTGTGGCTACTCTTTGGATCCTTTCTAATTTCCTTATATCCTTTTTCACATTAGGTGACCACACCACTGTTGCATATTCCTATCCCATCTTTTACCCCCATTTTCGCCTTCTTTTGCTCTTGCCTAGCTCAGTCACATGACATTTCTTTACCCTAAAATCCAGTTTCCACCTCTTACTCCATTCATCGATCTTGCCTATATCACCTTGTAGCTCTCGACAGTGATTATTGTTTTTAACAACTCTGATTAATTTGGCGTAATCTGCAAACAGATTCATACAGCTGGTCACACTACACTGCATATCATATACATATATTCGGAACATTATGGGTGCTAAGACTGACCCCTGCGGTACTCCACTTGTTACATTTCTCCAACTTGAAGTTGCTTCCCTGATTACAATTCTCATTTCTCAATCTTTCAAATAATCTTCCATCCATTCTAATACTTTCCCTCTCAGTCCACCTATGCGTTTCAGTTTCCATGAGAGTCTCTTGTGTGGAACTCTATCAGATGCTTTTTTTATATCTAGGTAGACAGCATCCACCCATCCATCTCTGTTCCCGATTCCTTCAATTACTCGTGTATAGAAATTTAGTAGGTTCGTCACACATGATTTTCCTCTTCTGAATCAAAATTGCCTATTAGATATAACTCCATTGTCTTCCAAATATCTTAACCATTTCTCTTTAATTAGTATCTCGCAGATTTTGCGGACAACACATTTTTTATCTAAACTTGTTAGTGACACAGGTCTATAATACATTGGGTCAGTTTTCTTTCCTCCTTTATAAATGGGCACTATATTGGCCCTCTTCCACTCTTGTGGCACCCTCCCCTCCTCTATTGAGCTGGTAATCACTTTCCAAATTGACTGTATTAGTTGATCCTTTCATTCCCTTAGTGTCCAACCTGACACTCCATTTGGTCCCATCTGGGCCCATCCAAACTTCCCCATCAGTCTGTCAACATCTTGTTTTTGTACCACAACCTCCTTGCATCCCTCCTGTGCCTCTGTCATGTTTGGTTCTGTAAATCCCTTCTCTTCTGTGAATACAAATTTGAAGCTCTCATTCATAATTTCACTAAACTCTTCTGCTGTTTGGTATGTTTCTCTCTCTCTCTCTCTCTCTCTCTCTCTCTCTCTCTCTCTCTCTCTCTCTCTCTCTCTCTCTCTCTCTCCCTTTACTATCTTATCTTTGGTTTCTTTACACTTCATCTTTCCATTTATATACTTATAAAAAAGTTTGGGTTCATTTTCCCACTTCTCTACCACGTCCTTTTCAAAAGCCACTCCTTCCTCTCTTCTTATCCTGACATACACATTTTTTTTTTTTTCTGCTTCTTTTATCTCTATTACTTTCATTCCTATGCTTCTTCGGTTTCCTCCAAGTTTTCTCCTTTGCCCTCTTCGCTTTTGCACATCTAGCATTTTACCATGCGTTTCCTACTCCTTATTTTGTATTTAGGTACATATCTTTCCACACCTTCATTATGCTTCCTCAGGAATATTTCATATTTCTCCTGTACTGTTTTACCACTCATGATCCCTCTCCTACATACTTAAGTGTTCATAGTTGACCTTTGCATAATTTAACCTCTCATTTTTATAATCCTCTTCTCTTCTCACCAATGCCCATTCTCGTAATTCCATCTCAATCAAGACATAAGCGCTTTTCCCCACTGGGCTTGAGCACTTAATGATGGAACGGAGTGTTTTTTTTTTTTTTTTTTTTGTGTGTGTGTGTGTGTGTGTGTGTGTGTGTGTGTGTGTGTGTGTGTGTGTGTGTGTGTGAATACCAGGTTTCGCATTGACGGTTCTTCTCCTCCTCTGAGCCTAGTGAATTTCTCCACTCATTGATCCAGTGTGTTTTCCGTGGCTAATTGCAACATATCTTCACTCCACGATCTTTAATTTCCTCTCCCTTCCATTTCTTTCCAGTTCGCACCTTTGCAGTTAAAGTCTCCTACTAGTGGTACCTTCTTGTTCTTCCTTATCATGTCATCTAGATAGACATTTTAACACCCTTTTCTGTATTACTTTATATTCTTCCAACTTCCACGTATTTGTTTTTGGTGGCACATATGTTACTATAATTTTCCTCCTTTTTCTTCCATTAGCTCGAATTGTTAAACCAGACTAATGCCATGCTATCACCATATTGCACTCCCTCCACAAAGATGTCTTCTTGCACCATTATTAATACCCCTCCTCCTCCTTTTCCTTTTCTATCTTTCCTCCAAATTTTATATCCCTCTTGCTGGTAATTTATGTGGATCTCTTCCTTTAATTTTGTCTCCGCCATGCAGAATACATCTGGTTTTTCCATACTTAAGTAATCCTTAATTGGGTAGTAACCTATCCACATTAGTATATGTTACTTTTATTTGTTGTTGTTTTTCATCACTTGTACCTCCTGCTGCTCCTGCTATGGTTTTTGTATGTTATTCCTCCCACGTCACTCGAGGAATAACGGCGAAGCCAAATGGGTAGAGCAGCAGGAGAGGAGAGGTAGAGATGCAGTCTGGACAGCAACTTTATTTCTCCCCGGATCCTTCTCATCACCTGACGTGGCAAATGGATGACGCGGCACATAGGCAAATATATACCATTAACATATCTCCACTAACTTGGGAACAGCAATTACAAAAATATTATCCAAATTTTAAAAGCGAAGTACAATATAAGTTCCATGTGAGTAGGCAAATATTAACATTGAAATAAATTTATAAAATCCCATTCTCCCTGTGAGTACAAATCCCGTTTTCACTTATAAGTGGGAAGCTATTACATTCTGGCGCCAACATTTTCCCCCCATAGGATCACATAAAGACTCCTATTCTTACATTAAATTTAACCCAAATACCAAAAGGCATTGAAACTAGTAATCCAAAAATACAATGATCCAAAGTCATATCAATGCACAAGACATTCATGAACAAATATACAATACAAAGTATGATGCACAAAAAAATATGCAAGACAAATTACACACCCAACTGCCCACACATATATTATAAATCCAACTTATCAGCTGGTTTCACAGTCCGTCCTGAACGTGACATATAAGGGGAAAGGCCATCACAGAAAATGGAGTGCCCATCACTAGACTCCTTAGCACGACTAGGGGAAACCTGTGTCCGTTCCAGAGCATCACAATGACCGTCTTTAGAAAAATCCTCTTTAAGTTACATCTCAGCACAAAACCGCTGATGGTAGGGGGTAAATTTAATAAGAAATCAGACACCTGCAACTTCCAAAACTTCTCAAGCTGCTGATGCCTCGAGCCTTCACGCTCACTGAGATACTTAGGTGATACATTGGGAAGCTGGTCATTTGCAAGTTGTATCTGAAATCCCGCTGTGCGTCCAATCAAAAAATGAGAAAGGGTTAAAAATTCCAAAGAGTCGGGATCCTCCCCAGCAAAAGTTAAGGGTCTGGAATTGATACAGGATTCTATCTCATGCAAAGTAGTCTCCAAACACTTGATCCCAAGAGTTTTTTTTTTCTGAGAGTTAGTTTAACAGATCTCACCAATCTCTCCCACCAACCTCCCCACCATGGAGCATGGGGTACAATAAACTTCCACTGAGGGGCAAGGAATCCAAAGAACTGTTGCATCTGATTAGACATACTTATGAAAGTTTTAGCATTGTCAGAGTAAATGACAGATGGGAGACCTCTCCTAGTAGAAAATCTTCGAAAAGCAAGTAGGCAATCATCTTAAGACATCGAGTCAGTCAGTTCAAGGTATAATGCACGGACAACACCACAAGTAAAGAGCAAACTGTACAGTTTCTTGGATGGGAAATCTACACAAAACAAGAGTCCTGCGTAATCAACACCTGTCACAGTGAAGGGAGGGGCAGAGTTGACTCAGTCCTGGAAGAGGAGCAATAGGCTGACGGCAAGCTTGGGAGTGATGTCTACGACAAGTAATGCATTCTCTGTAAGCAAGTTTAGCCAGCTTTCTTAATCCAATGATAAAATACCAACTTATTAATGTAGAAATCAAAGTGGAGATACCAGCATGTTTTAGAAAATCATATTGGAAAAAAAGCAGCAGTTTGGCTAAATGACCTGAAGGAATGATTTCAGGATGCTATTTGTCATAACTTATATTGGCTTGATATGGCCGACTCTTGCTTCTTAAAAGGTATTTTTCCTCCAAAATGATATTTAATTTACTGCTAGCAGAATCTTTAGGGAGAGATTTGCCAAGTGTCAAATCCGTGATCTCTGAATACAAGAAAACAGTTTGGTCTTAGCTTGATCTAATTCCCTATAAGACAAAGGGCCAAAACATTTAACAGCATGAGGTTTATAATGTTGGCAAACCTTATTACCCAAGCAAAAACATTGAGAGCCTTTGTAAAGTTACCCCAGCAGGAATAGTCAATCCTCAATGATGTTGACTCTGCTGATGAGACAAAGAGGGTCAAATATTTTGCTGATAACACTGAGGACTGCTCTCTTTGTAGATGCCACATCATAGTTCCTTACATCTAAGACAGCCGAAGGAAAAACAATCCCCTGTCAGACACCACTGTAAACTAAGAATCTTTGTTGCTACTTGCATGTTAGGCTCCAATAAGTTTTCACTATATTTGTCTGTTAAGGTTTTACAGTTGGAACTTTACTTAGAAAGGGGCATACTAGCCTTAGCCAAAATTGAGCGTGCATCATTAAACTTGTCAAAAGCTTCCTCAGCACTGTCACCTTCTGACAACCAGTCATCAACATATAGATTATATTATCATTAATCTCCGCAACAACTTCAGAAAAGGGGAAACTTTTGAGATGATGTTTAATAGTTGCATTCAAGAGAAAGGGACTACTTCTATTTCCAAAGGGAACTCTAACAAATCTCATGATGCGAATGTGATCATTTGTTCCAAAGAAATCTGTGAGCATCTCTATCCTCCTTTCTAACATTAATCTGGAGAAAAGCTTTTGTTATGTCACCAGTTAATGCAACCTTCCATTGCCTTAATCTCCTAAAAACTTCACCAACAGTGAGTTAACAGAGACCAGAATCAAGACAGTGATTTAGTGAAATACCATTATAGCTCACAGCAGATGTATCATAGACAGATCTTACTTTACTCGACGTGCTGATGTCCCGGACAACAGGGCGATGAAGATAGAACGTAGGAAATGGGCTGTTCATCTCACTCTCAGGAACCTCTTCAATAATGGCTTCCTGTTCATAACCTTGGAACACAGCATCATACTCCTGAAGTTTAGGGTCAGTTTTAGATTTATGCATCAAACATGATAATCTCATTCTGACAATCCTTTCATCATTGAGCAAGTTACCTTTTTCATTATCTGATTTCCAAGGAAGAGCGATCTCATATCTACCATCTTTGAATTTAACTGCCAGAAAAAGCCTTCATAACAAAATTATTAAATATATCAGAGGGACCTTTCTTGGGACAAATATCAACAGATTCCAAATCCCAAAACTTCTGCAAACTGTCCACAACATCTGAGAAAAAAAAAACATTCCCTTTGGCTACAGATGAGCATGCACCTGATAAAACCCAGCCAAACACTGTTTCTTGAGCAACAAGTCCTTCAGTCTGCAAACATTTATTGGGGGTTATGAACTTCCAATATGCATCAAGTCCTACTAAAATGTCAACAGTTAACTCTCTATCTTGCATATAATTATCAGCAAACTGTATAGACTCGATAGCATGTACGTTATGAGCTGGAACACTGGGACGCAATAATGGGGCACATATGGTGGGCACTTCAACTGCAATTAAAGATAAAACAGCACCATTAACATCCAAAAAATTCAGGTCACAAACATTATTGTGCATGGACTTAGAGCTCTTGTTTCCTCCAACAGCAGAATAAGAAATCGCTTCTGTAGCAACCCATGTAGGCTTCACCCTCTTTGCAAATCTGCTTGACACAGGACTTATTAGAACCAGAATCAAACAATAAAGTAGCTTCACTGCACATGCCACTCTTACCACACACTTTCACCTTTACTGTAGGCAAGACAAGATCAATAGGCCTCGCAGGGTCATTTTCTACTGCACTTTCACCCTCTTTAGCAGACTGACCCACGTTAACCTTCTCACTGCCCTTGGGTACAGAATTACTATTATAACATATCATCACATTAAGGTTGCCTTTGCACTTGACACATCTTGCCTTACAACCTTTAGATATGTGCCCCTTTTTCAAGCACGCAAAACGCAACTCTGCAGAACGAATTTTCTCTTGCTCTTGAAAGCTGAAGCACTTTGAAACGCTTTTCACTGGCATGTAGCTTGTTACAAAATCCGCACCTGCCCGGACTCGTGTCCGAAAGGGCCTGAAGGGCAGAAGCAGAACTAGGAGATGCCTTCCGCTTTTCAAACTCTCTCACACTACGGTTGTCAGGCACTCCAGGAGGGGACACATCCTTAAAGGAATCGGAACGCTCACGGTGCTCTATTTCCTTGGTAAGGAGCCCCATAAGCCAATCAAGATTACTTTCATGGCCAGACCCCTCTCTTGACCACTCCAACCGAATGTCTCTAGAATGTCTCTAGGTAGACGAGACAGCATGACTGGGATTAAGAAGATGCCATAATCATTACCACTAACACCTAGAGCCTCCAAACTTCTGATGTGGGTCAAAATTTTATCCTGCAGTTTCCTCAAGGCTGACACATAGTACTTGGGAACTTGAGGTCTCGAGGGCAGACTCAAGTTGAGAAGAGCTTGGGTGTGAGCAAAGATGATCCTCTCCGGCTTACCAAACCGCTCCTTCAACAGCTTACAGGCCACACTGTAGTTGGCGGCAGTGAGTGACAGTTCATGTATGACAGACTTTGCCTCACTTTCCACCTGGGACTGCAGGTAGCTGAACTTGCTGATAGCCAGGAGGCTTGAATCATCTACCATGGCTACGAACAAGTCCCAGGACTGCCATTGAGTTAGCTCACCACTGAACTTAGGCAACTAAAGGCGGGGGAGCTGAACACTGGAACATGTAGACACTGCCGAGTATCCATCACCGCTATGCTCAGCCTTAGTAGACGGCAGTTGGTTACCCTTGTCCTAGTCAAAAAAAAAAAAAAAAAAAAAAAAAAAAAAACTGTACAGCCTCCACTCTAGCAGTCCTTACTTCACGACGAAAACTGTCTACACAATCTAAGTCTGCCTCTAACAGAGCAGGGTCACTCATCTCAAATTCCAGTTCAGTTTGTACGGTGTCCAGAGCAGCCAAACGCCCGTCGAACTCATCCACAGTGTCCTCTAGTTGCACCCTGGTCACATCTGGCTTAGTGAGCAGCTTCTTAAGGGTCTTGCATGCACTTGTGGTCCAGCCACGGGACGCAGACATAAAGTCAATAATCATTATGAATAGATTAATTCTGAAACTGAAAACGGAATTTTAATGCCTCCTAAGCATTGAATTACATAATAACAATGTTGTGTCAAGAATAATTATTGCATTCACATAACAAAATGATTGATAGAAGCAAGAATGATTACTATTGAAGAAATATGTGAAAGACATTAAAATTATCTATATAGTTGATATACCAAATCACACACACACACACACAATATATATATATATATATATATATATATATATATATATATATATATATATATATATATATATATATATATATATATATATATATATATATATTTCACACTCCCTCTGCCCCCAACAGTACGTCTCAGGCCACAGGGTACACACAAGCCATAGGTGCACAGGCAGGGCAAGGCAGAACACAGGGGGGGGGGGGGTCACTTAACATCCACATAGCTCGGATGGGCAAGTGTAGCGAAGTGTACCAACAGCAGATCAAAGTGGGGGGACAAAACAGACACAGAGTTCACTTTGGCCAGATTACTCAGCAGAAAAGTACACGTAATTCAGTGGGGACCTTCACGCGACGCCACACAAGGCCAACACAGGACAAAGGCAGTGCACACCTCACACACCTCTTTCACGGCCTTTTGGCAGGTCTCCACAATGTCAACTAAGCACACACAGTCCTGGCACACACACTGCCAACACACAGGCACTATTACATGGCAGTCAGAGGGTATATCTGTCCAGGAACGAGGGGAAGTGAAGCGGCACTTCCCTCTGTCCTCACCGGGCCGCAACTCTCTCTCTCTCTCTCTCTCTCTCTCTGTGGCCAGCCAGCCACTACTAACTGCTGACTTGTAAGATCCCCTCCTTTTGTCTCGCTCTCCCAACTCCGCCACTCACATACATATATACACACCTACCCACGGCGACAGCCCCCCCCCCACCATACATGGGTTCATAACACTACCCCCCTCTTGCAAAAAGGCCGACCCGGCCGTCCTCAACTCCATACAAAAAAAAATAGACTAAACAGAACAAAATTAAATGTTAGATCACTTCTACATCTCATCCTACACAAAAACTAAATTTCTACATAGTCCCTTCACTACTGTGGTAGCCTCCAGGCCCTGGTAGGTCTGTTAGTCTCATAGACCTGTCTTTCGGCCTCGCCATCACTTGTTACTGTACGTAAGGGTTTAAATATATATTGACAAAGGCGCGCTCAGCAAGACCACACAGCAAGGCGGCAGCTCGGGCCTCCTCACACCTCACACCTCATTCACGGCCTCCCAGCAGGCTTCCACAATGTCAACTAGGCACACACAGTCCAGGCGCACACACTGCCAACGCACAGGTACTATTACATGGCAGTCAGAATATATCTGTCCAGGAACAAGGGGAAGCGAGGCAGCTCTTCCCTCTGTCCTCCTCACTGGGCCCCAACTCTCTTCTCTGCTCTCTCCCCTCACTGCCTGTCGCCGGGCGGCGGCAGAAACTATTTGCTGAATCGTCAAAAGCCCCCTTCTCCCTTGTGTCGCTCCTCCGGCCTCTCTCTCTCCTTCCCGTCCCAGACCCGTTGCTTCTTTGTCTACTCTCACGCCCACCACGCACATACATACACACATACCCACGGCCACGGCTACCCCCCCCATACATGGGTTCGTAACACTACCCCCCCTCTTGCAAAAAGGCCGACCCGGCCGTCCGCAACTCCCTACAAAAGAAAATGAACTAAACAGAATAAAAGAAAAATAAATCACTTCTACTTCTTAACGTTACACAAGAACTAAATTTCTACATAGTCCCTTAACCACTGCGGTGGCCTCCGGGCCCTGGTAGGCCGGTTAGTTTCAAACACCTGTCCTTGGGCCTCACCATCACTGTCACCACTGTCACTTCTGTCACCGCTGTCACTTCTGTCACCGCTGTCACTTCTCCCTTCCCCCTGGCTATCGCTGTCTAGAGCAGGGTCGTCACCGCTCTCACTCCCAGGTGAGGGAGGAGTTTGGACAGCGCCATCCTGGCCCTCCCAGGAAAAAGTGGCTTCTCCAGCATACCTCCACAGACGGTCCACATGCGATCAACGTGGACAATGCGTGGCCGCTTACGTGTGCCATCGCCCAGCTTGCAGATGATGTCTGAGAGCCGCTCAAGGGCAGTACACGGGCTCTCCCAGTTGCTCTGCAGTCTCGGGGCGAGGCCTCGTCTCTCGCGGGGATTGTACAAGGCAGACGCGGTCGCCCACCGCATCTGCACGTCCCCGGCGCGCGGCTGGTACCAGCGCTGCTGCAACGCTGCCACAACCTCAGGCGACGTCTGTGGTAGCTCTCCCCCAGGTGGTCGTCCAGTAGCCGCCGGTAGGCAGCGGCATCCACGGGGCTTACACGGCAGTGGCCCCGCGATATCCACCGCCATCCTCTCCCACGGGGCGCCGAACTGGTACCACCTCAGGGCTGCTCTAGTGCGTCGCTCCGATTCCTTCTCGACGACGCCAACGTGGTACAACTTGCAGCACCACTCCTCCACTCCCTGTCCCATGCCACCCCAGCATAGGCGACGCAGAGTCTTCCTGCGCTCCAGGTGCCCACCAGAGACACCAGCATGCGCTTCCTCCAGGAACTCAACCTGCAGGGAGAAAGGGTTTACCAGCAGCCACGTCTGCTGTGTCGCTGCCTCCTCCACGCGCCTCTGCCACACACCGTCTTGTATGTGCAGCATCTCCTCCTGCTCCACCGAGTCCTCGGTAGCAGGAATTTCCGGCATTAATTCCTCCTTGCACGGCTGCACCTCGCCTTCCTCCGTCCAACCCAACACCGGGTGGACATGTTGCCCGACGTCTCGCTGCTGGCCAGCCTCGCTCTGTCCGCTTCCACTTCCCCCGGGGCCCACCTTCCTCGTTCCACCGTTCACCTCACCGCCGCAGCTGCCCACCGCTGCTTGGCCTCCACAGGCTTCCCCAGTGGCGTCCGCCGCCTCTCGTTCCCTCACGACTCCGCAGTTCAGCTCCAGTCTCTCCTCGACATCCGAACTCGTCACGGGGCTCTCACCTGTTTAACAGCATCCTCAAGGACCAGTGGTACGACTTCTCCACGTACCTTCCGCTGCATCCTTCCGAGGTCATCACACACTGCATTCCCAAACAGGGAGTCTAGCCCCAACAGACAGGGTTCTTCCATGTCGGCAACAGAGACTCTCAGCTCACAGTGGCCAGTCACGCCCCACAACTGCTGGTCTGACACCGGGGATGGGGCTGCCACAACTTCTTCCCTCACTTGTGCGTTCCCTGCCGCCAGGTTCCTTTGTGCTGCCTGCTCGTCCATTTTCACCTCCTGCAGTCCGATTTTCCTCAAATTCTGGCAAATTATCGTCGTCTGCCGGTCTATTTTCTCCGTCTGCTGGTCTATTTTCTCCGTGTGCTGGTCTATTTTCTCCGAGTGCTGGTCTATTTTCACTATTATTTCTGTCATCAGGGCTCGAAGCATCGCCATCATGGCGGAACTTTCCTTTCTGGCCAATGTGACGTCACTAGCCTCGCCCACAGACACAGAGGCACCATCCCCGCCATCTTGTTGTCTGCGTTCATCCTCCATTCTGCTACTACAACACTCGGCTATTCACTTTGCACCATCAACTATCCCACTCCTGACACCACTGTTAACTTCACCCCCCTTGTTTCTTCTTCTTCACACCCTCTCTCTGCCCTCAGCAGCACGTCTCAGGCCACAGGGTTCACACAGGCCTCCCCGGTGCACAAGCAGGGCAACAGGGCATAGGGGGGTTGCGTAACTTTCACACGGTTCGGATGGGCAAGTGTAGCGAAGTGTACCTATAGCAGCCCAAAATGGGGGACAAAGCAAACACACAGAGTTCACTTTGGCTAGTTTACTCAGCAAGCACTACAGGTAACACGGGGACCGTGACACGCCTCACACAATGACAAAGGCGTGCTCAGCAAGACGACACAGCAAGGCGGCAGCTCTGGCCTCCTCACACCTCACACCTCATTCACGGCCTCCCAGC
>CM035184.1:11331663-11350944 GCA_020233015.1 Callinectes sapidus
TATATATATATATATATATATATATATATATATATATATTGTTACTTTAACCCCCTTTTTCTTCACATCCCCTCTCTGCCCCCAACAGCACGTCTCAGGCCACAGGGTTCACACAGGCCTCCCGGGTGCACAAGCAGGGCACAGGGCACAGGGGGTTGCGTAACTTCCACACGGTTGAGATGGGTAAGTGTAGCGAAGTATATCTGTAGCAGCTCAAAATGGGGGACAAAGCAAACACACAGAATTCACTTTGGCTAATTTACTCAGCTAGCAGTGCACGTAACACTGGAGGGGGGGAGGGGACCGTGACACGCCTCAAACAACGGGAAAGGCACCCTCGGCAAAGTGACACACCTCACACCTCACACCTCTTTCACAGCCTCCCAGAAGGCTTCCACAATGTCAAGTAGGCACACACATTGCCATCGCACAGGCACTATTACATGGCAGTCAGAATATATCTGTCCAGGAACGAGGGGAAGCAAGGCAGCACTCTCACGCGGCTCTTCCCTCTGTCCTCCTCACTGAGCCCCAACTCTCTCCTCTCTCCCCTCACTGCCTGCGGCCGGGCGGGCGGCAGCAACTAGTATCTGCTGACTAGTCAAAATGCCATCTGTCTCGCTCCGACACGCGTCTCTCTCTCCGTCCCGTCCCAGACCCGTTGCTTCTTTGTCTACTCTCAAGCCCACCACGCACATATATACACACATACCCACGGCCACGGTCCCCCCCATTCATGGGTTCGTAACATTACCCCCCCTCTTGCAAAAAGGCCGACCCGTCCGTCCTCAACCCACTACAAAAGAAAATAAACTAAACAGTATAAAATAAAAATAAATCACTTCTACATCTTAACCCTACACAAGAGTTAAATTTCTACATAGTCCCTTAACCACTGCGGTGGCCTCCGGGCCCTGTTAGGCCGGTTAGTCTCAAACACCTGTCTTTCGGCCTCACCATCGCTGTCACTGTTAACACCACTGTCACTGCTCCCTTCACCCTGGCCATCGCTGTCTAGGGCGGGATCGTCATCGCTCTCACTCCCAGATGAGGGAGGAGTCAGGACAGTGCCATCCTGGCCCTTCCAGGAAAAAGTGGCATCTCCTGCATACCTCCACAGGCAGTCCACATGTGACCAACATGGACAATGCGCGGTGCAGATAATGTCTGAGAGCCGCTCAAGGACAGTACACGGGCTCTCCCAGTTGCTCTGCAGCCTCGGGGCGAGACCTCGTCTCTCGCGGGGATTGTACAAGGCAGACGCGGTCGCCCACCGTATCTGCACGTCCCCGGCGCGCGGCTGGTACCAGGGCTGCTGCAACGCCGCCACAACCTCAGGCGAAGTCTGTGGCAGCTCTCCCCCAGGTGGTCGTCCAGTAGCCGCCGGAAGGCAGCGGCATCCTCGGGGCTTACACGGCAGTGGCCCCGCGATATCCACCGCCATCCTCTCCCACAGGGCACCGAAATGGTACCACCTCAGCTCTGCTCTGGTGCATCGCTCCGATTCCCTCTCGACGATGCCAACGTGGTACAACTTGCAGCACCACTCCTCCACTCCCTGTCCCATGCCAACCCAGCACAGGCATCGGCACAGGCGATGCAGAGTCTTCCTGCGCTGGTGCCCACCAGAGACGCCAGCATGCGCCTCCTCCAGGAACTCAACCTGCAGGGAGAAAGGGTTTACCAGCAGCCACGTCTGCTGTGTCGTTGCATCCTCCACGCGCCTCTGCCACACACCGTGTTTTATGTGCAGCGTCTCCCCCTGCTTCACTGAGTCCTCGGTAGCAGGACTTTTCAGCGAGAATTCCT
The DNA here is from genome assembly GCA_020233015.1 of Callinectes sapidus. Lineage (NCBI taxonomy): Eukaryota > Metazoa > Arthropoda > Malacostraca > Decapoda > Portunidae > Callinectes > Callinectes sapidus. The sequence continues at coordinate 11,333,473 of CM035184.1, forward strand.
CCCTGCATGGCTGTTCGCTTTCCTCTATCCACCCCAACACCGGGTGGACATGCTGTCCACCGTCCCGCTGCTGGCCAGCCACGCTCCGTCCGCTTCCACTTCCCAAGGGGCCCGCCTTCCCCGTTCCGCCGTTCACCTCACCACCTCACCACCGCAGCTGCTCACCGCTGCTTGGCCTCCATAGGCTTCCTCAGGCGTCCGCCGCCTCTCCCCTCACGGCTCGGCAGTGCAGCTGCAGTCTCTCGTCCTCAACATCCAAACTCATCACGAGGCTCTCCACCTGCTTAGCAGAGCCCTCCAGGATCAGTGGTATGGCTTCTCCGCATACTTGTCTCTCCAACCTTCCGAGGTCATCACACGCTGCATTCCGAAACAGGGAGTCCAGCCCCATTAGACAGGGTTCTTCTATGTCGTCCACTGTCAGCTTCACCACAACGCCACCCACCGCGATCGTAGACATCACGGGGCCTGGTAGCGTCATACAGTGGCCAGTCACGACACACAGTGCCGTTCCAACTCAGGGAGCTCTTGGGCTGCCACAACTTCTTCCCTCACTTGTGCGTTCCCTGCCGCCAGGTTCATTTGTGGTGCCTGCTCGTCCATTTTTCACCTCCTGCAGGCCGATTTTCCTCAACTGCTGGCAAATTATCGTCGTCTGCCGGTCCATTTCCGTCATCAGGGCCCGGAACACGGCCAGCACGGCGGAATTTTCCTTTCCGGCCAACATGACTTCACTAGCCTCCCCGCAGACACAGAGGCATCATCCCCGCCATCTTGTCGTCTGCGTTCGTCCTCCATCTTGCTACTGCAACACTCGGTTGGTCACTTGGCATCATCAACTATCCCACTACTCCTGACACCACTGTCACTTAATCCCCTTTTTCTTCACATCCCCTCTCTGCCCCCAGCAGCACGTCTCAGGCCACAGGGTTCACACAGGCCTGCCGGGTGCACAAGCAGGGCACAAGGCACAGGGGGTTGCGTAACTTCCACACGGTTTGGATGGGCAAGTGTAGCGAAGTGTACCTATAGCAGCTCAAAATGGGGGACAAAGCAAACACACAGTTTACTCAGCAAGTAGTACACGTAACACGGGGAACCGTGACACGCCTCGCACAAGGGGAAAGGTGCGCTCGGCAAGTTGACACACAGCAAGGCGGCAGCTCGGGCCACCTCACACCTCACACCTCTTTCACGGCCTCCCAGCAGGCTTCCACAATGTCAACTAGGCACACATAGTTCTAGCACACACACTGCCAACGCACAGGCACTATTACATGGCAGTCAGAATATATCTGTCCAGGAACGAGGAGAAGCAAGGCAGCACTCTCACGCGGCTCTTCCCTCTGTCCTCCTCACTGGGCTCCAACTCTCTCTCTCCCCTCACTGCCTGCGGCCGGGCAGGCGGCAGCAACTATCTGCTGACTTGTCAAAATGCCATCTGTCTCGCTCTGACACGCGTCTCTTTCTTTCCCGTCCCAGACCCGTTGCTTCTTTGTCTACTCCCAAGCCCACCACGCACATACATACACACATACCCACGGCCACGGCCCCCTCCCCCCCATACATGGGTTCATAACAATATATATATATATATATATATATATATATATATATATATATATATATATATATATATATATATATATATATATATATATATATATATATATTGTAGTGATTGACATAATTTATGGAGTTTGGAACAGTGTCCAGAATTTAAACCTGGCGGGCAGGTGGCCAGCACAAGGGGATCACTGTTGTGTGTGTTGCCAGAAGCGCGACGATATTGCCTATATAGTTGTATTTTTACCGTGTGTATTCGTGTAAGGACTGGGGAACTGTCGTAAGGGGATGGAGTGTGTAATTAGGGGGAGAATTAGATGTATTGTGTGGAAAGGAATGATCTGTATGGTTAAGTATGTGTCAACTATTGTTGTATAATGTCAACTATTGTTGTGCTTTCCCCGCGCTCTGAGAAAAGCAAGGGGCATAGTGACACCAAATATTATCTTAGTGTAGATGTGAGGTAGCGAGATTGGTGCTGTGTGGGGGGTGAGCGGACAAGTTTGGGTTGTTGGTGGTAATCCGATCTGCATGTGAGTTAGGGATAAAGTCAAGTGTTTGGCTTGGGTAGAGAGAAGTGAGTACCAGCGTGGAGAGGCACTTGGGGCCGCGTTGTCAACCCGTGTGGAGTGAGGTGGAAGGTTACCGTGCCGCGAGAGACGTCGCCAGGTGAGAAGCAGAGTTAACTTAACTGGTCAGTGGCATTGTTTGCTGGTAGGCAAATGTTGAGTGATAGTATGGAGGAAATTATTAGGGATCCCAGTGAGATACTGAGGCAAGGGAACGCTTTCCTTAAAAATGATTGGCTTAAGATAGCTGCACACTATGAGGTGGAAGTTAGGGGTGGATGGACGAAGCAAGAAGTAAGGACGGCGGTGGAGCGAAATCTAAGGGCAAGGCTGAGTGTGGGTGAACAGGAGGAAAGTGAGCCTCTAGGGGAGAGTGAGGATTTACCTGAGGAAGAGGAGGTGGAAGCAGACCCGAGTGAGGATCTGAGAGTGGCGAAATTGCGACTCGAGTTGGAGTTTAAGAGAGAGCATGCGGCACTGGAGAGGGAAGACAGGCTGCGTAGGGAAGAGAGAGAGGATAGGCGCCGTAGGGAGGAGAGAGAGCATGAGATTCAGCTTGCGAAACTCAAGGCTGGAGTAAGAGAAAATGGAAATGCTGATGATGCTTTCTATAAGGCGAAGGCAATGGTGCCCAAATTTCCGGAGTCTGAGCCCGAAGACTTTTTCATAGCATTTGAGGCAACGGCTCGAACCTTAGAGTGGCAAGAGAGGCATTGGTCTCTACTGGCTCATACAGTTTTCCCTGCCAGAGCCCTAGCTGCATATTTGTCATTAGAGGAAAATGTGAGGGAGGACTATTACAGGCTGAAGGATGAGGTGCTGAAAGCTTATGAAGTAACGGCAGAGCATTGCAGGAATAAGTTTAGAACAATCAAGAGAGGTCAGGGGGAAAGGTTCGCTGAGTATATTCATGCCCTGGGCAGGAATATTGCAAAGTGGTGGAAAACGGCAGGGGCCGACACTCTCGAGAAGGCAAGAGAATGGGCTATTTATGAAGCTCAACCACCAGATGGTTCTACAAGTTAAGAGATAACCGAGCCAAAATTACTTCATCCTTAACATGATTTACCTACGGTTATAAAAGCATTTACGTGTCAAAGTAACCTCATGCTCGAGTTGGGTAATGAAAAAGCTTCGCAAGAAAAATATAGCATGAGAGAAAACATTTCTCTCCTTAATGCATTTTCCTGAGATGTGAAGCCAAAGTCGACAAACTGGCACTCTCTCATCTCACCTTTTTGGCGTTTATAAACAATAAAAATGCAAGATCAGCACTTCCAGGCCTCTCTAGATATTTGATTCACATTAGAGTATGGAAAATAAATATAGGTTTTAAGTGTCAACTTCTCTTTTGGCGGATATTTAATGTTAATAATATTGAACTATTCAATATCCGAGCTAAGAGACCGTCAATCATCTGAGATCAGATATGACTCATATTTGTCTTGATTTCGTCTGAGGCGGACCTCATCACGGCGCTGTCTGCTGTCATTCCCACAGATCATGCTTCAGTATCCCCACTTCCACACACCCTGTGGTGGTGGTCCTGCGTTCCCAGAGCCCTCCCGCCCTCCAGCTTGAAACACAGATCATGCTTCAGTATCCCCACTTCCACACACCCTGTGTGGTCCTGCGTTCCCAGAGCCCTCCCTCCCTCCAGCTTGAAACACACCTTGCTGCTGGTGTTGGATTAGGGACAGTCTCCTGAATCTTAAGTGGCAAGATTTGCCTCACTTTGATATTCGTCAAAATAGAGACTGATACACTCCAAACGAGTACTTTTCTAGCTGAAGAGTGCACACTAATTATGCTAAACGGGTGAACAACACAATTTTAGTTTAATCTTATTCATAATCGTAAGAACAATGTGAAATGGAATTGCCAGATGTTAAACATTCTGGCCCTAGTTTCTCAAGATACATCACGGTAAACGATTTCCAGTGTACTGCTAAAATGCTATTATATTACTTCACTTGTACATAATGATACGATGCCATACAACTGCTTGGTTAAGTACAGAAAAATCGCGATAGTTAATATCTTGCTTGGCTCAGCTATCTCTTACCTGCCAGTGACATCTGGTGGCCGCCGATTTTCATAAATAGCCCATTGTGGCTGCTGGAGCAATTTTTGCGTGAGAAACAAGTAAGCACGCCAGCCCAAGCAGCTATCATGGCGGAAGATTATGAGCTTGTAGCGAAGACAGGACGCGAAGTTAATAAGTCAGGACGAGAGGTAAATAGGACCCGTTCCTACCATGGGGAGGCTATGGCAAGCCTTAATAAACCCACGCGATGCATGAAGTGTGGCATTCAGGGCCACCTTGCTTGGCAGTGCATGTACTCAGGTGGTGGGGGGGACCACAAGTTATTGGCCAGAAGAAATAAGTGCTATACCTGCGGGCAGATTGGCCATTTGTCCTTGTTGTGCCCGAGGAAAAATGCCTCATCAAAATGGCAGAGTCATGGACCAAGAAAAGGGCCAGGATCTAATGCTTTTGTCACGTTAGCTCCTATGGAGAGAAGTGAGGGGTGGAGAGGCAGAATTTCAGGGTTAAAGGAAGTGGACATGAGATACCAGCCGTACACGAAGGAAGGATATGTGTCCGTAGAGGGGAGCGGGTTGAAAAAGGTTTCAATCCGTATAATGAGGGACGGGAGCAAGCCACTACCTCATTCTGAGAAAAGTTCTCCCGTGAATCACGCCCGACAAGAAAATATGGCTCGTTGGAATAGGCGCCGTGGTAGACGCTTCATAGGTGAACATAGTGATTGAAGTAGAAGGGAGGAAAAGGAAGGTCACAGTGTGCTTGGCCGAGAAATTACCAAAAGAAGGGGTTGAAATGTTTCTTGGTAATGACTTTGGAAGTAAAATGGCTGCCCAAAACTTTCTCCTTGAAGAGTGAGAGGAGAAAGGAGTAGTGCCGCCTAATGAGCATGGGAGGAGCACCGGGAATTTTAGTATTTCAGAGATAACCAGGCCGAGTGGGAAGAAGGATACTGCCATGGAGGTTGAAGGAGAGGAAACAGGAAGTTAGGTTAGGTTAGGTCACGCACATGGGAGCCAAAAGGACAGGTGATAAGTGTCAGTTATGTAAAGGCCAAGCTCCAGTTAAAGCTCCATTGAAACCCTTACTAGTAGTTGGTGAACCTTTCAACAAGTTGGTGATAGATATTGTAGGTCCATTGCCACGCACTAGGTCTGGTAATGAGTATTTGTTAACCTTGATGTGTGATGCAACCCGATATGCAGACGCCGTCCCCATATCGAGCTGCAAAGCTAGGAGGCTAATCCCTAAACTTATGGATATATTCAGCAAGTTTGGGGTACCAAAACTCATCTAAACAGACCGAGGTAGTAATTTCATGGGAAAATTGTTCCAGAAAGCATTGAGTAAGATGGGCATCGCCCATGTTACCTCCACAGCATATCATCCGCAGAGTCAGGGGTGCTTGGAGCGTTTTCACAAGACGCTGAAGCAAATACTCACTAAGTTTTGTCACCAGAATGATAAAGATTGGGATGAAGGAGTGCAAGTTGCATTGTATGCAATTCACACTGCCAGACATGAGGGTCTTGGTTATTCGCCTTTTGAATTAATGTTTGGGAGGAAGCCAAGGGAAAACTTGAGAATCTTATGTGAGAGTTACGAGGATGAGGAAGGGTTGGAGAACATTGGTGACTATGTCCAGAAGTTGAAAGATAGGATGAGATGTGCACATGAACTTGCTAGGAAGAACTTAGAAATTTCTCAGGGAAAGATGAAGAAATATTATGATAGAAGAGTAAGCTCAGGGAGTTCCAGGAGGGTAGGCCATTACAAGCTAAGTATGAGGGACCATCATATGTAGTATTAAGGCATCTAGGACCAGTAAACTATCTGTTATCAACCCCTGGCAGGAGACAGTCCACTCGGAGTGTGCATATGAACCTATTGAATCGGTTCAAGAAGGAAGGTGCAGCCGTAGCAGCAATCGGAGACGATCTAGAGGAGATGCCTGAACAGACAGTGATTCATGGGTGTGGGACGAACGATTTTGCAGTCAACAAAGGTCAACCACGCCTCGCTAACTCCCAAGCCATGGAGGGACTAAGCGAGAGGCTATTGCATCTGGAGGAAGCTCAAAGGGGAGAAATAATCCAGAGCCTGCGTGAGTTTCCTGAGATTATGCAAAACATCCCTACCCGGACACACCAGATTCAACATGATATAAGTCTGGTGGAGGGAGCTCAGCCAGTGAAACAGAACCCATACAGGATCTGCCAAGCGAAGCGAGAGAAGATGCGACGAAAGGTGTCGTACCTGTTGGAAAATGGATTAGCAGCCCCCAGCTGCAGCCTGTGGGCCTCACCGTGTCTGTTGGTCCCAAAAGAAGATGGGTCTGTGCAATTGTGCACGAACTACAGACGGCTGAATAAGGTGACGGTGGCAGATGCTTACCCCATGCCACGCTTGGATGACCTGATTGATGAAGTTAGCAGCGCAAGGTACCTGTCGAAGATCGACCTCCTCCGAAGATATTACCAGGTCCCGCTGACAGACCGAGCAAGAGAAGCATCGGCCTTCGTCACGCCAGATGGAGTTTATGAGTATCTGGTCATGCCTTTTGGTATGATGAACAGTGGCAGTACGTTCCAAAGAATGGCGAATAATCTGGTGAGAGGATTGACAGGCGTCAAGGTGTACGTCGATGACTTAGTAGTTTTCTCGGACACATGGGAGAGCCACGTTGAGAGATTGAGGGCCCTGTTCTCGAGGCTCTCGGAAGCAAACCTCACCATCAACATGCCCAAGTGTGAGTTTGCACATGCGACGGTGGTGTATCTTGGCCACTGCGTCGGACGAGGCGGTATCAAGCCACTGGAAGCAAAGGTGAAGGACATCCTGGAGTTCAAGCCTCCCAGGAATAAAAGAGGGCTGCATAAGTTCCTGGGCCTCATCGGGTTTTACAGGAGGTTCTGTAGGAACTTCGCATCAGTCGCAGTCCCTACCTGTTGTCGACGAGCAAAGCATTTATGTGGTCAGAGGCCTGTGAAAAGGCGTTTCAAAGTCCTAAGGCACTCCTCACATCGACTCCGGTTCTGCACGCGCCCCGTTTCGAAGAACCATTTGCGATGTGTGTTGATGCTAGCAACATCGGGATAGGTGATGTGTTAGGCCAGGAGGAAAATGGCGAGATGAGGCCCGTAGCATACTTCTCACAAAAGTTGTTGAAGCATCAGAGAAAGTACAGTGCCATTGAAAAGGAAGCACTGGCAGTGATCAAAAGCTTAAAAAAGTTTGAAGTCTATACAGGAGGAAAAGTAATAGTACTTACCGACCACAACCCGCTGGCGTTTGTGGAGAGAATGAAAAACAAAAATCAGGGACTGGCCAGGTGGGCGGTGGCATTGCAAGACAAGAACCTTGAAATACGACATATACCTGGTAAACAGAATGTTGTGGCGGATGCCTTGTCCAGGCCGAACTAGGTTTGAGGAGTGTACTTGGCAGAAAAAGAGTTCCGTGCTTCACACGTGACCCCATTTTTCTTTCTTGTGGGATGGGGTGATTGTAGTGGTTGACATATAGAGTTTGTAACAGTGTCCAGAATTTAAACCTGGCGGGCGAGGGAGCTTGGGTGCAGGTGGCCAACAGCACAAGGGAATCACTGTTGTGTGTTGCCAGAAGCGCGACGATATTGCCTAGTTGTATTTTTACCGTGTGTATTCGTGTAAGGACGGGGAAACTGTCGTAAGGGGATGGAGTGTGTAATTGGGGGGAGAATTAGATGTATTGTGTGGAAAGGAAAGATCTGTATGGTTAAGTATGTGTAGTTTGAGTAGTGGCGGAGGGAGACATGTGGCACATCTTGGTGCGGGAGGCTGGCGGCTGGTCCCAGCATGCCCGAGGGAAGGGACTTGGCTTGCGGGGTTTGGGGAAGATGGACGCAGGCGTGGGCGCCGTGTCACACGTGGGAGACTGTCTTTTGTGAGTATACGGTGGACTTGAGGTAAGACACGGAGTGTGTTGCCTGGCGTAAGATTGGAGAGTATACGGTTAGTGTTCGTTAGTGTTCGTTTTTGCAGCCCAAAGTGGTTGAATATCTTAACTGTAGTCTTTTGAGAATATACTGTTAAAAACATTGACCACATTCTTTCTTTGTTCCCGGGAAAAATATAAATTAACTCTGTCAGAGGGTAAGTAAATCCCCTAGCCAAATAATACCTAAAACCACCCCTCTGCAATATATATATATATATATATATATATATATATATATATATATATATATATATATATATATATATATATATATATATATATATATATCATGATTCCTCTATAATCAGAAAAGAAATGTTCAGTAGTTTTCTATGAACATGAAAAATCTATGTAATGTACTTTAAGATCAATTTTAGATCATATGTAGAATCTCAAGTCGATGCGTGCTTGTTGGTGGGTGCGGTTTTTTCTACACTCACTGCCTCAAGCCCTCAAGGCATCACTCAGGCCCAAGAGAGCCCTCCCCCCCACCCCACCCCACCCCCCAACTAATGGCACAGGAAGGTAACAGAGGTAAATTCATAATTCTTATAGTATAAACTAAATGTCATAGTGCCAAGTTGATTACATGTGTTGTTTATAACTATTGTAATATTTTAAGAGTGTTTTGTACTAGCATATAATGTTAATTTATAAGGAAATTGAGACCGAATATCTGTTTGCAGTTTTTACGGTCACTGCTTGTCATGGAATAAATGTCAGAGAAAGAACTGACTATCCTCGCCCCTACGATGATGGTGGTGATCAGTACAACAAATCACCAGTGAGTCATTAGACACCTGCTGGGTGCGGCTACAGTAAAAACTCAGATCCAAGAGTAAAAACTCATACCTAGGAGTTAGAACTCAAGGAATAATTGTCGGCTCACACGAAGGCAAGAGCGAGACGCTCGGCCGATTGGAATTCCATAAGTCAGCGATTCTTACCCCAATTAGAGTGGTAATTTTAATTTCTCATTCAGTGTATTATGTAACTCAGTATTGACAGAATTAAGTCTCAAATATATCAGTTACTGAGGAAATAAGTGCCTTAGGTGGCCTTAGGGAAAGTGAGGAGGAGCAAGTGGGCAAGAATCAAACCAGAGAAGCTAGTGTCAGGCAAAAGGTGCTGACTGAAAAAGGTAAGGAATATGAAGTTAGTAAGGTAAAGAAAAGAGCAGAATCCTTCAAAAGTAAACAGAACCGTGTTAGCCACAAAATTATAAAAACACTGGTCTGTAATTAACCCCTTTGAATTACAGTCTTTGTCAGTAGAAGAAGAGTTATTTAAGGGCGGCTGTGCAATTAAGACCGATGAGAAGTCCTATGTCAACATTTGGATTATATTTCATTAGTTTGTCAGAGATTACATTCAAGTGGGGTCATTTACAATCAGTCTCAGGCCTTGGTATTTGATTCCTCTCAGCATTAATTACCTCTGCTGAAGGAATTTGTATTTCCATTTCTTCATTATAACCTCTTACTTTAAGTCCATGAACTTTGGTGGCACTAGTAGTGTCCTTTTCATGTATTGTATAAACAGTGACACTGTTGGGCCTCCAACCCCTAACTTGTTCAAAGTGTCTTCTTTAATGAATGAAGCGGTTGACTGCTCATCCAGTAATGCATACACTAGAATTTTGTGCTCTTCATTACTGACATGATGAAGCCACACGGGGACTATCATACTATGCATGTCATGTATTACTGATTCTGTTACTTTAACTTTATTTGTTACAACAGTTGTGGATTTTTTATCAACATTAGGCTGAGTTGCTTGTTTTGGCATCTCTTGGCCCTTAGTTCCCATCATATCATTGTTGTGGAGAGCTGTGGGGTGGTATCTCTGACATACTTTACACATTCTCTTTCTCCTACAGTACATCTTTTTATGACCAAGTATTAAACATCCTGTACATAAGTTTCTTTCTTTAACGAATGTATACCTAGTGCTACCATCAAGTTTAGCAAATTCCTTGCAATCATCCAAGTCATGATCCTTTGAACAATAGTGACAGATCTGTCTTTTTCCTTCCTGTTCCTTGGGATACTGTCTTGTGCTGCTTTGTACATTTACTTTATTTTGAAAGGAACACATGGGTTTTTCTTCAATTGCTTTAGCCATGAACGTCCTACTCCCTCTATTCTTTGCCATAGTATTTGATTCCCTTTGTTTCCATTTGGTTACCTTTGTTTCAGTGCTACGCCAACAGTCTGCTTCCCAACTTACTTCATCTAAACAGAGAAAGGGATTGCTTCGTTCATTTGCTATCTTGTAAATAAAATCACAAAGCATCTTAAAAGGTGGGTTCTCCTCATCACTATTAGAATTGTTGATACCCCTTTTACTTTCAATATACTGCAATGCTTTATCTATCCATTTAGTTGCTATTTCCCTGGGGAGTTTTGCCAGGAGTTTTTTCTGTTCCCTAGGATCATCCAGAAATGACAAGTAAACATTGTGTGTCTTCACAGCCTGACAGCGCTGCAAAAAGTCTGAAAATGCTGTTAAGGCTGAGCTATTACCCTTAAGGATCGGTGGCCATTTCATTAGTTTTTTTGTGTAAGCATCAGCTATGATACGCTTATTCCCAAACCTTTCCCTTAGAATATTCTTTGCCATTGTGTAGTCATCCTCAGAATTACATTCTATGGCCATACTGATAGAATCTTTTGCTACACCATTTAAATACTTACATAGGTAAGCTAGCTTATCTGAATTGCAATTAGTTTTACAATTTACAAAGGCTTCAAAATTTTTCATCCAAGCTAGAAACTCAATGGGTTCTCCACTGAAAGTACTTGGTTCTATAGGAGAAGGATTACACTTGAAACCACATGTGTTTGTTGAAATGTTTCCCGCAGGCTGGGAAGGATCTAGACCAGGGGTTCTTAACCTTTTGACGATTCCAGACCCCCAATGGATTGCCCAATATGATCCCATACCCCCCTTCACTTGACTGTCAAAATAATTTGGTAGGTTCTAGGTTATAGGTTCCAAGTAAATACCAGTACCAGTACCAGTATCTAACATTCTACCCAAGTGTAAATATGATTAAATAAAATAAATACCAGAGATCGAGTCCTATACCCCCAGCATTTGGTTCCCATATCTCCAAGGGGTATGGATACCCCCGGTTAAGAACCCCTGATCTAAACAAATCAATCTTGCATTACTAATGGATCTATAGGAATATGGTACAAAACTTTGAGCTCTTGAGGTTCATTATCTATTTGTTTATCTATTTCACATATCATAAATTCGTGATCTTGTACACCAAAAGCAGATTCCTTTAGGTCATGGAGTGTAACATGTTTGTGAGGCAGGGCTTTACCACCTTGTTGACCTGCAATTGTCTGTGCCTTTAACTCATTTTGTGACTCAATGTATTGTTGAATATAACTTTGCTTCCCTATACTTTCATCATCATTTGGAAGCCCTTGTTCTTCAACTATCATTGCCTGTTTTCTTGACAATGCAACTTGTGTCTCTGCCCTTTCTATAGCTAACTTAGCTTCTTCTACTACTAAACAATCATGATATTCCATTTCCTTCCTGAGTCTGCATACCTTTGCTACTATTTCTTTCTTTCTTTCCTCTGATGAATGGGAAGCAGATGATACCCTAGAATGTCTAGATTGTTTAGTAGAACAAATTGAACCCTTTTCACTTCTAAATTCTTTCCTCTTACATTCTATACTTTTTAATCAGTTCATGGTGGACTTCTTGTTTGAATTCCAACTCTTGATTTAGATCCTCAGATCTTTCTGGTTCTAGTTTAGCTAGTTTTAAGTATACTTCAACATACTGATTAAGGCACAAGAACAAATAGCAGATGATACTGATGATCACCCCCTGTGCACGTAAGACAAAACTTGGATGGGGAATAATTGGTGGGATGTCTCCACCAGTGGAGAGTACAGTGGTAGTGTACAGAACAGTAGCACAAGAAGTAGAAATAAGGTGAATTTCTTAGTTGTTCCCACTAAAACTAAAGAGTTGATTAGTCCTTCTCAAGTGAGAGAAATGTTGGAACTTGACTTCAATGACAAAGGATCAGCTGACACTCCACTATCATATGAAGATAAAATATTAATAAAAAAGATGAAAGAAGGAGTTCATCAGCTGAAGGATGGGCATTATGAGTTACTCCTTTCTCTTAAGAATGACAATGTCAAACTTCCAAATAACAAAGTGCTAGCACAACAAAGATTGAAAAAATTAAAGACTAAACTTGAAAGGGACAATCAACATGAGAGTGACTACAAGATGTTTATAGAAGACATGATAACTAAAGGCTATGCAGAGGATGTACCAGCCCAAGATTTAGTTAGGAATGATGGTAAGGTTTGGTACATCCGACATCATGGAGTCTATCATCCAGGAAAATAAAAAAAAGTTAAGAGTTGTATTTGACTGTAGTGCAAACTACAGAAATCATTCACTAAAGTCTAAACTGTCATCTGTTACAAGGCCCAGACCTTACCAACAAACTTGTTGGAGTGTTGTGCAGGTTCAGGCAGGAAAACGTTACATTTGTTTGTGTTATAGAAGCAATGTATCATCAAGTTAAAGTTAACCCAAAGCATAGAGATAGATATGTTGAGATTTCTGTGGTGGAAGAATGGTAACCTTAAGGATGAGATAGTTGAATACAAAATGACAGCTCACTTGTTTGGGGCTACATCATCTCCAAGTGTAGCTAACTTTCCATTAAAGAAAGCTGCAGATGACTATGAATGTGAATCTGATGCAGCTAAGCTTATAAGAAATAACTTTTATGTTGATGATGGTTTAAAGTCAATAGCAACCTAAGAGGAAGCTGTCACTCTCATTGAACAGAGCAAAGAGTTGTGTAGAAGAGGAGGTTTTAACCTTCACAAGTTCTTGTCAAACAACAAAGACGTACTAGCTGAAATCTCTCCCCATGAAAGGGCAGACGGGGTTAAAAGCCTTGAATTTGGTAAAAGTGAAGACACACTACCTATAGAGAGAACTCTGGGAGTTGAATGGTGCATAGAATCTGACACATTTCAGTTCAGAATAAAACTGAAAGACAAGCCACTCACTAGGAGGGGTATTTTGTCAACTGTAAGCTCTATGGATGACCCTTTGGGTCTAGTGTCACCTCTTGTACTTAGAGGAAATCAAATCTTACAAGAATTATGCAGGAATGCTGTTGATTGGGATGATGAGGTGCCTGATCATATTCAGCCTAAATGGATCAAATGGAGAGAAGAATTGTGCAAACTGGATCAGCTTGGGGTACCTAGATGTTACAAACCTGTCAACTTTGATGAAGTAAAGAGAGTTGAACTTCATCACTTCTCAGATGCATGTCAAGAAAGATATGGTCAGTGTTCTTATATTAAGTTGATTAGTAAGACTGGCCAAGTTCATTGTGCATTAGTAATGGCAAAGTCACGTATAATACCTTTGAAAACCATAACAATTCCCAGACTTGAACTTACAGCAGCAGTGGTGTCAGTTAGTATTCACAAGCTTCTAAAAGGAGAACTTGAATATGACAACATACAACAACAATATGACAACATTAGAAATATTTTGGACAGATAGCAAGGTTACATTGCAAATGATTCAAAGAGATTTCATGTATATGTAGCAAATAGAGTACAAACAATTAGAGACCACACCTCACCAGATCAATGGAGATTTGTAGATACCCACAACAATCCAGCAGATCATGCATCTAGAGTCATGACAGCTGATGAACTTTGTGATAATAAGATGTGGTGGAATGGCCCTGAATTTCTTTGGCAGCATAATGAATTAGATAAGTGTCATTTACAGGACAATGTCATAAATGAAAATGATCCTGAGGTGAAGAAAGTTTTATGCCATGCTGTAGGTGCACAACAGCCACTGAGCATATTAGAAAGATTAGAATATTTTCCTGATTGGTTCAAAGCAAAGAAGGCAGTTGCTGTATGCCTCAAGCTCCAAAGAAGTTTCAAGGTAAAGAATGGTGTCTGTAGTAAAGATAAAGAAAAGAAGTATATGTCAGTAAATGTAGCAGAAGTTGAAGAAGCAGAAACAGAAATAATAAAGCAACTGAAAAAAAAGAAGCATTCCAGATTGAAATAAATGTGCTGAAATCAACAGCTAAGCAAAATTCATTAATTAAAGAGAGCAATGGCAAAAGAACAAGTGATAGATAGTACCAGTTCTGTATATAAGCTAGATCCTTTTCTTAATGAGTATGGTATCATGAGAGTAAGAGGAAGATTTAGATTTGCCAATTTAGAAAGTGCATCTAAACATCCAGTAATCCTCCCCAAGGCTTCACACATAACCAGCCCGATAATATGCCATTACCATAAAAGGACAAATCATCAAGGCAGAGGAATAACCCTAAATGAAATAACATTATGGGGATACTGAATAGTTGGAGGATCATCTCTTGTGTCTAAACACATTTCAAGGTGCATTACATGTCGTAAAGTAAGAAGTGCGACACAAGGGCAGAAGATGGCAGACCTGCCCTTTGACAGATTAAAACCATCACCTCCATTCTCATACTCAGCAGTAGATATTTTTGGGCCATTTTATGTCAAAGAAGGCCGCAAAGAACTTAAAAGATATGGAGTACTCTTCACTTGCATGGCATGTAGGGCAGTGCACATTGAGACAGCCAACAGCTTGGATACAAGTTTCTTCCTCAGTGCATATTGTTGCTTTATTGGAAGGAGAGGGCCTGTTAGACAGTTAAGATGTGACCAAGGTACTAACTTTGTAGGGGCCAAGTCAGAGTATGAGGGGAACAAGGAAATTATAAACAATGATAAAACTAGACAAGAACTTATGAAGGACCAATGTGACTGGATGGTATTAAGATTAATGTACCCAATGCCAGTCACATGGGAGGTGTGTGGGAGAGACAAATACGCACAGTGAGAAATGTGCCCATTGTGTTGCTTGATCAAAATGGTGCACAGTTAGATGACCAAGATTTGAGAACTTTCCTAGTGGAAGCAGAAAGTATAGTTAATGGTCGTCCTCTAACTGTGGACTATCTAAATTCCCCTGACAATCCCACACCACTAACACCCAATGACTTGCTAACCATGAGAACAAAGATGGTACTGCCTCCCCCAAGGAGGAAGATCTGTACTGTACAAAGAGATGGCGCAGGGCTCAGTTTCTGGCTAATCCGTTCTGGTCCAGATGGAGAAAGGAATATGTGCAATCCCTACAAATTAGAAATAAATGGATAACACCAAATAAAAATCTCGATGTAAATGATATAGTTATCATAAAGGATCAGAGCACAGCCCATAATCAGTGGAAGCTGGGTAAGATAACAGAAGCTCATCCAGACAATGATGGGTTAGTAAGAAAGGTTAAGGTGCTTGTGTCGGACTCTAATTTTGATAATCAGGGAAAACATATAAAGACCATTAGAACCATCCTGGAGAGGCCAGTATATAGTGTTACGTTCACCCCCCTTGTTTCTTCTTCTTCACACCCTCTCTCTGCCCTCAGCAGCACGTCTCAGGCCACAGGGTTCACACAGGCCTCCCAGGTGCACAAGCAGGGCAACAGGGCATAGGGGGGTTGCGTAACTTTCACACGGTTCGGATGGGCAAGTGTAGCGAAGTGTACCTATAGCAGCTCAAAATGAGGGACAAAGCAAACACACAGAGTTCATCACTTTGGCTAGTTTACTCAGCAAGCACTACAGGTAACACGGGGGACCGCGACACGCCTCACACAATGACAAAGGCGCGCTCAGCAAGACGACACAGCAAGGCGGCAGCTCGGGCCTCCTCACACCTCACACCTCATTCACGGCCTCCCAGCAAGCTTCCACGATGTCAACTAGGCACACACAGTCCAGGCGCACACACTGCCAACGCACAGGTACTATTACATGGCAGTCAGAATATATCTGTCCAGGAACAAGGGGAAGCGAGGCAGCTCTTCCCTCTGTCCTCCTCACTGGGCCCCCACTCTCTTCTCTCTCTGCTCTCTCCCCTCACTGCCTGTCGCCGGGCGGCGGCAGAAACTATTTGCTGAATCGTCAAAAGCCCCCTTCTCCCTTGTGTCGCTCCTCCGGCCTCTCTCTCTCCTTCCCGTCCCAGACCCGTTGCTTCTTTGTCTACTCTCACGCCCACCACGCACATACATACACACATACCCACGGCCACGGCCACCCCCCCATGAGGAGCGACACAAGGGAGAAGGGGGCTTTTGACGATTCAGCAAATAGTTTCTGCCGCCGCCCGGCGACAGGCAGTGAGGGGAGAGAGCAGATGTATGGGGGGGTGGCCGTGGCCGTGGGTATGTGTGTATGTATGTGCGTGGTGGGCGTGAGAGTAGACAAAGAAGCAACGGGTCTGGGACGGGAAGGAGAGAGAGAGGCCGGAGGAGCGACACAAGGGAGAAGGGGGCTTTTGACGATTCAGCAAATAGTTTCTGCCGCCGCCCGGCGACAGGCAGTGAGGGGAGAGAGCAGAGAGAAGAGAGTTGGGGCCCAGTGAGGAGGACAGAGGGAAGAGCTGCCTGGTTTCCCCTTGTTCCTGGACAGATATATTATGACTGCCATGTAATAGTACCTGTGCGTTGGCAGTGTGTGCGCCTGGACTGTGTGTGCCTAGTTGACATTGTGGAAGCCTGCTGGGAGGCCGTGAATGAGGTGTGAGGTGTGAGGAGGCCCGAGCTGCCGCCTTGCTGTGTGTCGTCTTGCTGAGCGCGCCTTTGTCATTGTGTGAGGCATGTCACGGTCCCCCGTGTTACCTGTAGTGCTTGCTTAGTAAACTAGCCAAAGTGAACTCTGTGTGTTTGCTTTGTCCCCCATTTTGAGCTGCTATAGGTACACTTCGCTACACTTGCCCATCCGAACCGTGTGAGAGTTACGCAACCCCCCTATGCCCTGTTGCCCTGCTTGTGCACCCGGGAGGCCTGTGTGAACCCTGTGGCCTGAGACGTGCTGCTGAGGGCAGAGAGAGGGTGTGAAGAAGAAGAAACAAGGGGGGTAAACGTAACAATGGTGTCAGGAGTAGCGGGATAGTTGATGGTGCAAAGTGAATAGCCGAGTGTTGTAGTAGCAGAATGGAGGATGAACGCAGACAACAAGATGGCAGGGATGGTGCCTCTGTGTCTGTGGGCGGGGCTAGTGACGTCACATTGGCCAGAAAGAAAAGTTCCGCCATGATGGCGATGCTTCGAGCCCTGATGACAGAAATAATAGTGAAAATAGACCAGCACATGGAGAAAATAGACCAGCAGACGGAGAAAATAGACCGGCAGACGACGATTATTTGCCAGAATATGAGGAAAATCGGACTGCAG
>CM035184.1:11358925-11389871 GCA_020233015.1 Callinectes sapidus
GTGTGTGTGTGTGTACACACACATTCACACACACACACACACACACACACACACACACACACAAATGTGAGGAAGTTCAAACAATGGAGTAAAGAAAGGGAAAGAAACGCGGAGCACGCAGGGGGAGCAGTTAATAAAACCCCATTAAGGGTGAGGCTGGAAAGCACGGCAGGAGACTGGCTAACCTTTGTGACGGCTGATCTTCTTTTACCCACCTCTCTCTATATTTTTATCCATCATTTATTTTTTGGTGAAGTAGACTAGTGACTGGCTGAGATGACGGTGTGTGGCGTGGCTTTCTGGCAGGAATCAAGCCGCCACCACGTAATGTGTACAATCTTATCTCCTCTGCTGAGTCTCATCTGCCTCCTTTTAGCGACCCGCTGTCTGTATATATTTTATCCATCATCTATTTTTTGGTGAAGTCGAGTAATGACTAGCTGAAATGACGGTGTGTGGTGGTGCTGTGTGCCTTTCTAGCAGGAGTCGCGACAACACCAATCATGGGGGGCATACGCCGGGGGGCGCGTTGCCTCGCCTACCCTACGGCGCCACTCCTGGCGGACACGCCTCGCGAGTCTCCAGGCAGACTCCCTTCCTATACCGAGTAGCTCCAAGTAGGAGGCATCAACTTGCCGCAGCCAAGAGTTCTGTGGGCGTCCCCTAGGCCTCCTCCAAGTGGGGTTGTCCCTTATGGAAACAACCTGACAAGCAGGGTCGGCTTCCGGGTATCGCGCCACATGCCCATATAGCCGTAGTTGGTGCTGGCGGACTATGCTAGTAATAGGCCTCGAATCGGTCTCACAGAACAATCGCCGATTTGACACAAAGTCATACCAGCGGTATCCCATGATCCTGCGAAGGCATCTAGTACCAAAGACATCAATTCGCCTCTTCAGGTCGGTGTTCAGTGTCCATGTCTCACAACCATAGAGTAAGACAGGTATCACCAGCGACTTGAAGATCCGAATCTTTGTCCGTCTGCACAGATATCGACAACGCCAAATACTCGTGTTGAGCGAATCCATAACGCCGTGGGCCAGGCCAATCCGCCGTGTGACTTCTTGGCTCGACCCACCATCGTTATGTACTACACTACCAAGGTATGTGAAACTTTTCAAGATCTCAATGTCCTCGCCACACGCATGGACAGACTGTACTGTTTCATCCAGCACGCCTCCAAACACCTGGACCTTGGTCTTGGCCCAGGAAACCTTAAGTCCCAAGGGCTTCACCTCCTCGTGCAGTGCCTCTAGAGCCATTACCAGAACCTCCAGTGACTCAGCGAAGATTGCTGCATCATCAGCAAAAACAAGATCTGTAATCTTGGTGTTGCCGACAGATGCTCCACAATGACTTTGTTCCACAACTCTGCCTAGTACCCAATCCATGCATGTGTTGAAAAGTGATGGAGCAAGCACACAGCCCTGCCTCACACCTGTATTCACAGGGAAGAAGCTGGACACGCCTCCTCCACACTTCACAGCACTTACAGTCCCGGAGTACAGGCCAGTTAATAGACCAATAATCCTTGCAGGAATCCCACGGAGACGCAGAAGATCCCAGAGTGTCTCTCGATGCACTGAGTCAAACGCCTTCTTGAGATCGACATAGGCTGCAAGCATTCCCTGTCGAAACTCACGTCGGCGCTCCACCAGTACGCGAAGCGCTAGGATACGGTCAGTTGTTGACTTCCCGGGCGTGAACCCTGACTGTTCAGGTCTCTGATGCTTCAGCAGGTGAGTGCGGATCCGCGTCAACAGCAAATGGGCAAGCACCTTGCCTGATACGCTGAGCAGCGTTATTCCACGGTTGTTGCTGCAGTCTTGACGGTCCCCTTTTCCCTTCCAGATAGGGACGACCAACCCCTTCTTCCAGTCAGGGGGAATGGTACCTGAATGCCATACAGCAGTCAAGACAGCATGCAACCCACGGATCATGGCTTCACCCCAGCTTTGAGCAGCTCCGCACTGATGTTGCAGATGCCAGCTGCCTTTCCATCCCTCAACTTTGCCACAGCCTCTTTGACATCGCCAATGGAGGGTGCAGTTTCGTCAATGAGTGGATCAGCATCCAGCGTCTGCAATCCTGCAGTCCGAAGCTGTCCGCTTGGAGGATCCACCGTGAACAGCTGCTCAAAACACTCAGCCCAACGAGCCATCTGCCCATCTGCGTCCGATACGAGGCAACCATCTGCTGTTCGGATAGCACTCACCTGAGAAGTAGACTTGGAGCGGAGTTTCTTCAGAGCTCGATAGGCAGGTCTGAGGTCATTCGCATTTAAATGACACTCGACATCCTCAGCGAGACCCCTGATGTACCTCTCCTTGTCTCTTCTCAGAAGAGTTCTAGTCCTACATGACAGAGCCCTGTACTGGTCATGGTCCCCAGCAAGTCTGGCAGCGCGACTCTCCTCAATACTTTCCAGCGTCTCTACCGAGGTGAAGCCACTCCGTGACCTCGGGCGCTCCTTGGCAGTCTCAAGAGTCTCACGTTTAAAGGTATCCCATAGTTCCTCAGGGTCCTCAAGGGTGTCGAGCACTCCAAACCGAATGGAGACTGTCACTGCATACTCTTGTGCACATGTCAAGTCCTTCAGCTTCTCAAGATGAAACACAGTGTGATTGCGTCATGGAGGCTTTCTGGACTTGATATGAAGCTTGAGTGAAGCAACAACAAGCCTGTGATCGGTCGCAAAGAATATGGTCGATCTCCTTCGATACCCCTCCGTCATTGATATACCAAGTCCAGCGGTGCAGCGTTGGTCTCTGATACCAGGAACCCGCAATTCTCAGCCTTCTGGATCTTGCAAAATTCAGAAGGAAAGAGCTGTTGTCATTCCTGGTACCAGAACCTTGGGGACCAACACATATTTCATAGCCAGCCCTTTCAGTGCCAGTGACAGTATTAAAGTCGCCCAGGACAATGAGTGCATCACGACGGGGACACTGGTCCAGTACAGAGTCGAGTTTGGCGTAGAACATCTCCTTCTCTTTAGTTTCACACACCTCGGTAGGAGCATACACTGCAACAACAGACATGAAGCCTAAACTGTGCTTCAGCCTTAATCGCATTATACGCTCATCAACCGGAGTAACCTCTACAACAGACGGCTGCAGTCTGCTGGAGACGCCCATGGCTACCCCCTTGACACGGTGATCATTGCTCATGCCGGACCAGTAGTAAGTAAAACCCTTACTACTGGTCTCGCCACTACCAGGCCTCCTTGTCTCAGAGAGCCCCACCACATCCCCCCTCAGCCTACTGAGCTCATCTGATAAATGAGGCAGTCGGTGATCCTCTGAGAGACTCAGGACATTCCTGGAGCCCACACGCAGAATCCTTCGAAGGTTCACCCCAGGAGTGGTCCAATGTGCAGGCGCCACATCTGCAGCCCCACCGGCAAAATCAGAAGTAGGGCTAGGGGGTCCTCCTGCCCCTTTCAGGACACAGGGCTCCCGCAGGCTTTCCCCTGCATCCGTCATACCGGTAGGCAGGCCCCTCTGGTACCTCGGCACCCGAAAGCTCTGCACAGTCGGACCCCCCAGCATACTTGGATCGGGGCCGTGGCCAGAGGCTCGCCCGAGCCTATAGCCCCCACCCCGACCTCTGCCTCTACCATTGTTGGTGGCTGTGGGTGTTTTTTATGGGGAGGGGTTGCAAGCCCCACCCCAACCAGCTAGGTCAGCCATGGCCAGGGACACTGGTATCCCTGGGGGGAAAGAACCCTGGCTGCCCAAAAAGGAGGAAGAGGAGGCACAGATGAGGAGAGACAGAGGGGGGAGTGAGCTGTGGGAGATAGAGGGCACTTACTCCTCACTTGGAAAGAATCCACCCTCCACCACACCAAGCTATGCATATAATCTTGGTTTCTCTGCTGCGTCTCATCTGCTTCTAAACGGCTTGAGCACCCCGTCGTCTGCTGATCTTGAGGTCGATTGGTATAGCACTAATTCACTTTTTTCTTCTCTAATATTTCGATCCCTGCCTCTGAAAAACCACCACGCCTTCAATCACCTCGCCTTGCTTCTCTGGGATGCAATTTCAGGACACTCTCTGTATACTCGTACTTAATTCCTTCAGTACTGGGAGTCATTTTCATATTTATTCTTCTTACTATTTAGCAATTTTATACTGCTTTAGGAACTTATGTAGGGATTAGAATGGTGAAGACTCCGTATATTCATCTTCTGACTTCCATAGACCCTTCCTAATATCAGTAAAATCGTATAATCATACCCCAAACTTGTGATAAAATTGTGTCTCAATATTGAAAGGGTTAATCCTGTATGGTGTGGAATAACCTTCACGACGAAGGCTTTAAAATAGGTTACTCAGATTCCGTGATTTGTACTTAGACTCGGCAAAGAAAGGAATTGTATATGTCATTTATGAATATAAATTTATTTGAATAGGGCACAAAGAATAAGATAAAATTAAAGAATGGTATGTTTTATTGGGGACATTCAAAGAATTATGGAGGAAGATATGTTTAGAGCTTTGATTAATATGTAGAAAGAGGATAAAAGGCTGAACTAAAGATAATCAATTGATGGAAGTGAACTGAAAGGAATAACGGAGAAAATATGAAGTCAAATAAAAAACGACGATGGAAAAAAAAAGATGCATTAATAGACTGAAGGGTCACGGAAAAGCCATCTAAACACGCATGGATATGGAACAGGGTACAGGAAGGGATAAGTGAGAGCAGTAAGGGTAACAATGGAAAGAAAACTGAGTAATTCTGAGCATGGGAGAAACGTATGGTAAAGATAACACATGAGGTAGAGATGGAGCTGAATGGATAACAACAATGAGAGAGAGAGAGAGAGAGAGAGAGAGAGAGAGAGAGAGAGAGAGAGAGAGAGAGAGAGAGAGAGAGAGAGACTACACACTGTGACGACTTAAATTATAACGTCACTCAAGAAATTGCATACATGGTGGCTTAGGTCTCGATCACACTACATCCAAACGTCACATGTGTCAGGTGTGTGTGTGTGTGTGTGTGTGTGTGTGTGTGTGTGTGTGTGTGTGTGTGTGTGTGTGTGTGTTTATGTATTTATGTAGAAGGGAGGCGGCCAAGGGCAACAAAAATAAACCAAAAAACCCACTGCAGTGCCGGTCCCTGGAAAGTTCACATTCATGAGCCTAAAGATTGGGATAAGTGTCTTGATACCTCTCTCTTGAAACAGTTCAAGTCATAGGCAGGTGGAAGTACAGAAGCAGTGAGAGAGTTCCAGAGTTTACCAGAGAAAGAGACGAAAGACTGAGAATACTGGTTAACTCTTGCATTAGAGATGTGGACAGAATAGGGGTGAGAGGAAGAAGCAAGTCTTGTGCAGCGAGGCCGCGGGAGCAGGGGGGGAATGCAGCTAGCGAGATCAGAAGAGCAGTTAGCATAAAAATAGCGGTAAAATTAAGCAAGAGAGGCAACATTGCGGCGATGAGAAAAAGGCTGAAAACAGTCAGTCAGAGGAGAGGAGTTGATAAGACGATAAACTTTTGATTCCACCCTGTTCAAGAGTGCCGTAACAGTGAAGCCTCCCGAAACTTGTGAAGCATACTCCATACATGGACGGATGAGTATAGAGTTAGCAGTTGGGGAGGTGAGTACAACTGGGGGAGACGGCGCAGAGCACCGTTTTAGCTAGAGAGATGTGAAGTTTCCAATTTAGATTACAAGTAAAGGATAGACCGAGAATGTTAAGTGTAGGAGAAGGGGGCAGTTGAGTGTCATTGAAGAAAAGGGGATAGTTATTTGGAAGGTTGTGTCGAGTTGATAGGTAGAGGAATTGAGTTTTTGAGGCATTGAACAACACTAAGTTTGCTTTGCCCCAATCAGAAATTTGAGAGAGATCAGAAGTTAGGCGTTCTGAGGCTTCCCTGCGTGAACTGTGTACGACCTATGAAAAGATGTGGAAAAGTGCACGTTGGTATTATCAGCACAGGAGTGAATAGGGCAAGAAGTTTGGTTTAGATGATCATTGATGAATAATAGGAAGAGAGTGGGTGATAGGACAGATCCTTGAGGAACACCACTGTTAATAGATTTAGGGGAAGAACAGTGACCGTCTACCACAGCAGCAATAGAACGATCAGAAGGGAAACTTGAGATGAAGTTGCAGAGAGAAGGATGGAAGCCATAGGAGGGTAGTTTGGAAATTAAAGCTTTGTGCCAGACTCTATCAAAAGCTTTTGATATGTCTTGGGCTACAGCAAAAGTTTCACCAAAATTTCTAAAAGAGGATGACCAAGACTCAGTAAGGAAAGCCTGAAGATCACCAGTAGAGCGGCCTTGACGGAAGCCATACTGGCGATCAGATAGAAGATTGTGAAGTGATAGATGTTTAAGAATCTTCTTTTTGAGAATAATTTCAAAAACTTTAGATAAGCAGGAGATTAACGCAATAGGGCGGTACTTTGAAGGATTAGAACGGTCACCCTTTTTAGGAACAGGCTGAATGTAGGCAAACTTCCAGCAAGAAGGAAAGGTAAATGTAGATAGACGGAGTTGAAAGAGTTTGACTAGGCAAGGTGCTAGCACGGAGGCACAGTTTCGGAGAAGAATAGGAGGGACCCCATCAGGCCCATAAGCCTTCCGAGGGTTTAGGCCAGCGAGGGCATGGAAAACATCATTACGAAGGATTTTAATAGGTAGCATGAAGTAGCCAGTGGGGGGAGGAGAAGGAGGAACAAGCCCGGATTCGTCCAAGGTAGAGTTTTTAACAAAGGTTTGAGCAAAGAGTTCAGCTTTAGAGATAGATGGGATGGCATTGGTGCCATCAGGTTGAACTGGAGGAGAAAAAGATGAAGTAAAGTTGTTGGAGGTGTTTTTGACTAGATGCCAGAAGTCTCGAGGTGTGTTATATCTGGAAAGATTTTGACACTTTCTATGAATGAAGGAGTGTTTGGCAAGTGTACGAACAGACTTGGGATGATTTCGAGCAGAAATATAAAGCGCATGAGACTCAGGTGATGGAAGGCTCAAGTACCTTTTGTGAGCCACCTCTTTATCATGGATAGCACGAGAGCAAGGTGTGTTAAACCAGGGTTTGGAAGGTTTAGGTCGAGAAAAAGAATGAGGAATGTACGCTTCCATGCCAGACACAATCACCTCTGTTATTCGCTCAGCGCACAGAGACGGGTCTCTGTCACGGAAGCAGTAATCATTCCAAGGAAAATCAGCATAATACCTCCTCAGGTCTCCCCAACTAGCAGAGGCAAAACACCAAAGGCACCTCCGATCTGAAGGATCCTAAGGAAGGATTGGAGAGATAGGACAAGATACAGATATGAGATTGTGATCGGAGGAACCCAACAGAGAAGAAGGGGTGACAGCATAAGCAGAAGGATTAGAGGTTAGGAAAAGGTAAAAAATGTTGGGCGTATCTCCAAGACGGTCAGGAATACGAGTAGGGTGTTGCACCAGTTGCTTTAGGTCATGTAAGATAGCAAAGTTACAGGCAAGTTCACCAGGATGGTCAGTGAAGGGAGAGGAAAGCCAAAGCTGGTGGTGAACATTGAAGTCTCCAAGAATGGAGATCTCCGCAAAAGAAAAGAGAGTCAGAATGTGCTCCACTTTAGAAGTTAGGTAGTCAAAGAATTTTCTACAGTTAGAGGAGTTAGGCGAGAGATATACAGCACAGAAAAATTTAGTTAGAGAGTGACTCTGAAGTCAAAGGCAGATGGTGGAAAACTCAGAAGATTCAAGAGCGTGGGCACGAGAGCAAGTTAAGTCATTGCGGACGTAGACGCAACATCCAGCTTTGGAACTAAAATGAGGATAGAGAAAGTAGGAGGGAACAGAAAAGGGGTTACTGTCAGTTGCCTTAGACATCTGTGTTTCAGTGAGGAAAAGAAGAAGAGGTTTAGTGGAAGAGAGGTGGTGTTTTACAGATTGAAAATTAGATCGAAGACTGCAAATGTTGCAGAAGTTAATAGAAAAAAAAATGTGAGGGGGGTGTCAAGGCATTTAGGGTCGGTATCAGAAGAGCAGTCCGATCTGGAGACATTAATGATCCCCTCCCCAGAAGGGGATTCCGAGGTTGATGTAGGAGTCACCATATTTAGTTAAAATTTTGAGTGAAGGATTTGTGTGTAACTGGGTGCATGTAGTTTTGTGAGGAGGAAGAGGTTGTGTTTGTGTTTGTGTGTGTGTGTGTGTGTGTGTGTGTGTGTGTGTGTGTGTGTGTGTGTGTGTGTGTGTGTGTGTGTGTGTGTGTGTGTGTGTGTGTGTGTGTGTGTATGCTAGTATAAGACACTAAAGTAACTGAATATATATGAAAGCGAAGCGAGGACAAGTGGAGATAATTTTGCTCTTACCTCTGTGTCCATTGGTGGTGTCAGATATGATCTGCAAAATGCTCCCTTCCAGAGTTTCCAGGTTATTAAATTTCGTCCTCGATTAGTTTCGAAAAGTTTCTCGTCTCCATCTGGATGCAACTCCAACATTCAGTGAGGAGGAAGAGTATATAACGGGGGGGGGGGGGGGACGAGAGAGACGAGAGAGAGAGAGAGAGAGAGAGAGGAGAGAGAGAGAGAGAGAGAGAGAGAGAGAGAGAGAGAGAGAGAGAGAGAGAGAGAGAGAGAGATTCGGTGTATAATTATCATTTCCCGATAATACAAGTATATCATAGAATATGTGTTCGTGGCATCTTGATGGAGAAATATTCGAGTTTACCAGAGAAAGGAATGAATGATTGAGAGTACTGGTTAACTTTTGCATTAGAGAGTTGGACAGAATAGGGGTGAGAGGAAGAAGAAAGTTTTGTGCAGCAAGGCCGGAGGAGAACGGGAGGCATGCAGTTAGCATGATCAATAGAGCTGTCAACATGAAAATAGCCATAGAAGATAGCAAGGAATGCAATATTCCAGCGAATAGAGATATGCTGAAGATAGTTAGCCAGGGGAGAGGAGTCGATGAGACGAAAAGCTTTAGATTCCACCCTTTTTCTAACAGAGCACGGACAAAACCAAGGATATTATAAAAATCCTTGGACAAGACCCTTGTACAGAGTTAGCAGCTGGGGGGATGAGAAAAACTGGCGGAGACGCCTTAGAACGCCTAACCTCATAGAAGCTGTTTTAGCAAGAGTTGAGACATGAAGTTTCCAGTTTAGATTTTGAGTAAAGGAGAGACCGAGGATATTCATTGTAGAAGATGGGGAAAGCTGGGTGTCATTAAAAAAGGGAGGGTAGTTGTCTGGAAGGTTGTGTCGAGTTGATAGATGGAGAAATTAAGTTTTTGAGGCATTTGACACTACTAAGTTTTCCCTGCCCTAATTAGAAGTCTTAGAGAGATCAGAAGTCAGGCGTTCTGTGGCATCCCTGCGTGAACTATTAACTTCTTGAAGGGTTGGACGTCTTTGGAAAGACGTGGAAAAGTGTAGGGTGGTATCATCAGCGTAGGAATGGATAGGGCAAAAGTTTGGTTTAGTAAATCATCAATGAAAAGTAGAGTGGGTAATAGAGAAGGATAGACAAAATTAAAAGACTTTGGTCTGGCAAGTTGCAAACATGGAAGCACAGTTTATGAAAACAATAGGAGGGACCCCATCAGATCCATAAGCCCTCTGAGAATTTAGGCCACCTGGGCATGGAAAGCATCACTGCGATGAATTTTAACCAGAGGCATGAAATAGTCAGAGTGTGGAGAGGGAGGAGCAAACCTTGAATCATCCAAGGTAGAGTTATTTGCAAAGGTCTGAGAGAAGCGTTCAGCTTTAGAAACTGATGTGATGGCAGTAGTGCCATTAGGATAATGTACAGGAGAGAAAAAGAAAGAAACAAAGTTATTAGAGATGTGTTTGGCCAGATGCCAGAAATCTCGAGGGGAGCTGGAGTTAAAAGTTTTTGGCATTTTCTATTAATGAAAGAGTTTTTGGTAAGTTGAAGAACAGAATTGGCATGATTCCAAGCAGAAATATAAAGCGCAGTGTGTGTGTGTGTGTGTGTGTGTGTGTGTGTGTGTGTGTGTGTGTGTGTTCGCGCGTGCGCGCACGCGCAAGAAGGTCAGCAGGACACTGCTGTTCTTTTTATAGTGGTATCAACTAATGAGTGTGTAAGGCGAGCAATTACACTGGAGCAGCGTGATATGTTATCTTCCTTGAATTAAAGGCCATTCACTGAATACCACCAATCGTGGTAAGGTGGGTAAGATGAGAGGCAAAAGGTGATGATTGTGACACTGCTCGGCTAAATGTGTGTGTGTGTGTGTGTGTGTGTGTGTGTGTGTGTGTGTGTGTGTGTAATTTCACTGTCGCGGTCGCCTGTTGTGTGTGTGTGTGTGTGTGTGTGTGTGTGTGTGTGCGCGCGCGCGTGTAGCTCACGTTTCACGAGCTGGCACTACAGACAGAAGGAATTCAGTGTTTAGGGAACCTTGATGCACTCATGCTCACAAATTAATCTTTTTAACTGCTATCATGGCTTCTCAAGCTTAAAATGTGAAGTAGTTTAATTCAAGTTAAAAAAAATGAATTAGAGAATTGTTGAAACTTTTCAATGCCTATATTTTCATTTCTTTTCGGTAAAGTGATATAAGGTTAGCCTAGTGAGGTGATATATGTCACAGTGTCCTTACCAGGGAAAAGGATTAGTGCTACTGTAGCAGCACACTACTTCAGTCTGCCCTTGAATATACCATTCTCACATTCTCTGTCTTGAGCGCAGACTATTTCATTTGTAATATATATCATTCCTTTATATATCATTTCATCCGTTCTACATACACATCATACACAAACCAACATACACATTAAAACGCACATAAATATTCCTTTCAACCATCATCCATTCTTAACACTACACTCATCTTACACACATCTCACACCATATTCATATACCAAATAATGTATTACAAATGAAAATCTATACGTATACCAAAGATGTAAGGTGAATAAATCAGAGAGTAACAAGAGTGGATTTTCTTCACCTTCACTAGAATAAGCATTAGCGGACTCAACACGGCTGATATCACACATCGGTTTTGCTGATCCTACTCTCGCATCCAGAAGGCATTAGCGGACTCAACACGGCTGAGATCACATCTCGGTTTTGCCTTCACAACAATTGGTGACTCCTGGAGTGACCTGTATTTCGGAGACAGAATCGAACGACGGCTACAGGACGTCTCTGCCTGTCCCTCCCCCGCCGCCGTTCGCCACCCCCTTCCCTTCTCTCCGTACAAGCGCCTCCCACCATGGCATCCACTCCGGCTGAGCATCCTCCATCTGTCGCCACCGTCTCCTCTACCTCTGACACACAGCAGTTGGTACACCTCATAACCCAACTGACGCTGAAGGTGAACTCCTTGGAGGAACGACTCAGCGACACTCAGCGTTACCACCCCCCGCCACATCGGTCTCGCTCTCCACGACCCTATCGTCGCTCACGGTCTGGGTCCAGAGGTAGTCGCTCCCGCACGCCAGGTGTATGCTACTACCACAACCGTTTCGGGAACGACGCAATAAAGTGCACCAAACCCTGCTCCTTCAACGCTCCACCGTTAAACCAGACCGGCGCACAACATCCGCCAAATCACCTCGAAACTGCTCCACGTCCACGACCGTCTCACTGGTTTCATCTTCCTTGTCGATACTGGCGCAGAAGTTAGTGTCTTACTGTGATTAAAGTAATTACAAAGCTGACAAACACAGCACAGAAACTCACCTCAGATGGCACAGGGCGTCGGGTGACAGAAGGCCAAGGCGAGTCAAGCACCATACACTCAAGACACCAACAAACTCCGTCCACAAAACTACCGGGCGCCCGGCGACCTAGACCATGCACCATACAGGAATCCCCAGCAACAACTCCAGGAGGACCGCGGCAACAAGCAGCCGCACACCATCACACACCACGACACCACAGGAAAACACCACCACCAGGAAAAGTCGCCACACAGAGAACCACAACAACCTGACTCCACGCCTTCCGTCCCAACAACTGGCCCCCGCTCCTGCCCGCGAAAACTTGCCGCCTCGCCTCTTCACCGTTGCCAACGGAGCAACCCTCTCAAAATGATTAATTGAACTTTAAACACAATTCATACCATATAATATCTATTTACACCACACGCCCCCATGATCTCAAGATCAATTCATGAACTTAAAGGAAATAAAGAACACACTTATGTAAACAACAACAAACAGAAAAGAACACAAATTCATTCCATACCTCATACAGGTACAATATATACATTAGTCTTTAATCATCCCCCTCCCCATCACTTCCAATCTCGTAATCTTGCATCCAGTCCGGTTGTCGTCTCTCTCTTTGAGATCGCCTTGGTCCAATTTCAACTTCTTGAACTTCCTCCTGGCTCCCATCTTCTTCACTGCTTTCTGATGGAAGTATTACTCTTCTTACGTCCAAGATGTGCCGAGGAATCCCATCGACGCTGAGGTTGTTAGGAGAGTGCACATCCGTTACTCTACCTTTTCTCCACTGTGACGTACACTTTGCATCAGGGGGCTTCACCCATACCTCCTCTCCAATGTCAATGGTGGCAGCGCCTTTTGTCTCACCAACTGGTACCGTACTAGGATGTCGCCACTCATAGCGGAACACAGCTCTCTGTGGCACTGTTGCCTCATCCAAACCTGACCTTGGGGCCATATTATACCAGAACACTGCCTCCATCGGTGTAATCTGACCTCTCTCTGCCAACGCCTTAATTGTCCGGTGATGTCTCTCAACAATGCCATTTCCGCTCGGTCGGTATGCAGCTCTAAAGTAACGACTGATATTCCATTTATCCAACATTTCTTTCATCACACGTGACCGAAAAGCAGTACCATTATCCATCAGCACTTCCTCAACTGGGCCCCTCTCAAGGAAAATCTCATTCAGTGTTCTTGCAATGTCTTCTGCATTCTCTGCTCTCAACTCCCTCCAGATGGCCACTCGCCCAGGTCCACAGTCGACCATTGATAAGTACAACTGATGCCGATAATGTGTCACATCCACTGCCAACCTCTTCCAGTCACTCTCCACCCTTATCCTTCATGGTTCATGCACCACCGGCGCAGGATCTATCACCTGACACCTGTCACATTCTCTCACCACCTGCCTTACTTTCTCCCTTGTGACTGCCGGGTCAACTCTTCTCGCCACAAACAACGTCCTATCAACTCCCATGTGGTGCATCTGATGAAGCTCTTCTACACTTGGTATCCCAACACAACACAATTCGGTCCCATTCGCCTCCTCCTTTGGCGCCCCTAACCAAGCTTTCTTCACTCTTGTTAGAGCATCCGCTTTGTTTTTCTCTGATGGGATAAACACTACATTCAACTTCAGATTGCACACTTCCATCAGCTCCTGCAGGATCCCCAGCCGACGCTTGACAATCATCTCAGAGGCTCCCTTCGTTCTAATGCGTTTTTCTGCTGATAGTAAGGACTTCAACCACCCAACTACTGTCGCTGAGTCAGTACGAACTTCAACCTCCTTCAGGTCCCACTTCAATGCTAGGTTGATTCCTTTTAGCACTGCATCCAGTTCAGCAACATTGATGTGTCCATAGTCTCCCTTTTTCCTCAACCAGGCTGCATCTTCAACTTCTACGCCATCAATTTCCAACATCACTCCTGTTGCAATACTACTAGCATCACACCACATGACCCCCATGTCTGACTTCGGTGCATACCATCTCCCCTTCACTGGGTCTTCTCGATGCACTCTCTCCACAATATCCTTCATCATCTCTATTGCGTCTTGTCCAACTTTGTCATCCCATCTTACCCCTTCGGCTCTTCTCTTAACATAGCTGCATGCTACACGGAGCCATCCTGCAATGGGGTAATGACCGACCAGCTTTCCACAAGCCGAGAACAGCTCTCTCCTGCTCAGCTCTTTCCCCACCTCTGGAATCTCATTCCCTCTCTGAAAGGTCAACTCTCCTGACCTATCCTTTTCCAGTCTCAAACCCAATGCTGCTCCTCCTTCCAACGGCTCAGGTGATTTTGTGACTAAACCAAATCCTTTCAGATGTTCCACAACTTCTGCCGCTGTTACCACAGCCTCATCCACCAGGATGTCATCAATATATGAGCTTGTACCAGCTTCCACATCTTTCCTCTTCCCCAGTACAGTCTTGAGTATTCTTGTCATAATTCTTGGGGCAGAGCTCAATCCAAATCCCAACCTTGTTAAACAGTACGTTCTTCCATTGTACTTCACCAGCTGATACCTCCACAATTCCCTTGCCACATGAATCTGTAAATAGGCAGACTGCAAATCCACAATAGTTGAGGCACCTCTCATCTGTCTCCACTTTCTGAGGGTTTCTCCACAAACGTCAGCAACATCATCACCAGTGTGGCACATCACATAGCCATTTAATTCTCTGAAGTCCAGCACTGGTCTCACTTTATTCTTTGTGGGCTGTATCACTGCCATCAATGGGAGTACTCTTTCCTCCACTCCTTCCCATGGTACCAGAATACCCTCATCAATCCACCTCTCTACCTCTCTGTCAAATTCTTCTTTCACTCTTCCCTTCAGTGAGTGCTCATAGCAACCAATGCGATTTTTAAGAACAGGCCTTTCCCCCTTCCACAGCCACTCAACCTCCCACCTCTCGCCATCGAACCTTGCTGCAAAATCCTTATCATCTATCTTGCACGGTTCCTTCCTCAGCTCTTTGTTGTCAACACTTCTTCTAGGTTTGCCTTTTGCCTCGTCACTCTTCTCCAACTTCTGCTTCTCTACCATCACAGCACATTGGGCTCCCTCATTCCTGACAGGTAGGCAACACTTCTTCATCACCTTCCCAAACTTTACTGGTTCTCCTTTTGCAATTACAACACCACCAAGTTGGTTAATTGCATCCATTCCCAACACTACATCAACACCATCAACCAATCTCCCGAGAATGATGGCATTGACACTCAAATGAATCCCTTGCACTGTCAGTTCCACATTCCCTTCGCCGTCACATACAATCTCTCTTCCGTCCACTGCCGTCAGGCAACTTTCCATTCCCTCACACTTTGGCATCAGATAAGAAGCCAACACTGTTGTCGAACAGCCAGTGTCCACAAGGGCTCTCACTTCCCTTCCCCCCACCAACACCTCAATCACAGGTAGGGAGCTTGGCAGCGCCTTTAGTTTTCCAAGGGGGTAGCTTCCGGCGCAACAACTCCCCCTCGCCCATTTCCCTGTTCACAGCGGCTTGCAATGTGGCCCTCCTTCCCACAACGATAGCAAATTAGGCGTGGCTTAGATTCTTTACATTCTCTGGCCATGTGAGGACCACCACATCTGAAACAGTGAATCTTGAAATCCCGCACTCCTCTCCTGCTGCCACTTGCCTCACTTGGCGGGTTTTGTCGCCTTGCCAGTGTACTCGGTCCTTTGGCTGCAACCGCCACCACTTCCTGACCTCCCTCTGAGTGCCCTGACACCAGCACTCTCGCTTTAGTAATCAATGCACTTACACTCATAGTATCTATGTCCTGTATTTGCTTCAGTTCCACTGATACACGGTCAGGAAAGCCAGTTATGAATGCTAACTTTACAGCCAACTCCAAGCCTTCTCCCTTCCACCCAGCCAGCCCAGCCAACCTCCTTATTTCATTGGCAAACACATCTACTTGCTCTCCTTTCCACCTCAAGCCTTTCAACTTCCCATATGCTTCAAACTTTCCTTGTGCAAATGCTTCTTTCAACCTGTTCTCTATTTTTTCTACTTTAGTCTGGTCTGCCTCAGTCATCTCCAAATATAATGCCATCGCATCACCCTCCAAATATAATGGAATAAAGCTGGCTACGTCAGTAATTTCCATTAGCTTTGCCACAAGTTTGGCCTTTTTCAGCCATGCCACCACATCCCCTGTACCATCGAAGCACCTCATCATGTCACTGCTCACTTTTAACTTTCCAGACATGGTGATCAAAAGCCTAGATAGCTTGTGATTTAAAGTAATTACAAAGCTGACAAACACAGCACAGAAACTCACCTCAGATGGCACAGGGCGTCGGGTGACAGAAGGCCAAGGCGAGTCAAGCACCATACACTCAAGACACCAACAAACTCCGTCCACAAACCTACCGGGCGCCCGGCGACCTAGACCATGCACCATACAGGAATCCCCAGCAACAACTCCAGGAGGACCGCGGCAACAAGCAGCCGCACACCTCCACACACCACGACACCACAGGGAAACACCACCACCAGGAAAAGTCGCCACGCAGAGAACCACAACAACCCGACTCCACGCCTTCCGTCCCAACAGTTGGCCCCCGCTCCTGCCCGCGAAAACTTGCCGCCTCGCCTCTTCACCGTTGCCAACGGAGCAACCCTCTCAAAATGATTAATTGAACTTTAAACACAATTCACACCATATAATATCTATTTACACCACACTTACCCGCCACACAGACCCAGAAGTTGCTAACCCCTACCACTCACCTCTACGCAGCCAACAACTCCAGGATCCCTGTCTTCCAGCGGCAGATGTTGACACTGGAACTCTCCCTCCGTCGGTCGTTCACCTGGACATTCTACGTGGCAGCAGTTTCCCAACCCATCCTCGGCGCCGATTTCCTGCAACACTTCAACCTCCTGGTTGACCTTGGAAGTCGCAAGCTCCTGGACCCTCTCACTTCACTCTGGACGCGAGGCAAGACTACACCCGGCGTTAGTACTGGATTCTCCACCATAAGTCGGGACAACCAGTTTGCTGACAACCAGTCGCTGCTCTCGAGTTACCCGGCTCTCACGCAGCCGTACTCAGCCACTACGCCCATCAAGCATCACGTGACTCATTGCATTGAGATATCTGGTCCGCCTGTCTTCGCTAAGGCCTTGCACCTGAACGCTACAGACAGGTAAAAGAAGAATTTGAATCCCTTATGCAACAAGGCATTATTCGCCCCAGCTCCAGCAACTGGTCTTCAGCTCTCCACGTCGTCTCCAAGAAGAATGGCGACATCAGACCATGTGGAGACTACAGAGCCCTGAACTCCTGCACACAACTTGACCGCTATCCTGTGCCCAACATCCAGGAGTTCTCTTCACAACTTCATGGATCCACCATCTTCACGAGGATCGACCTTGTCAAGGCTTTTCACCAAATTCCCATCGAGCCTGCAGACATCCCGAAGACGGCCATCATCACACCCTTTGGCCTCTACGAATACACCAGGATGCCCTTCGGTCTGAAGAACTCTGCACAGACCTTCCAACGGTTTATGGATGAAGTATTGCGCGGTCTCCAGTTCTGCTTCACATATGTCGACGACATCCTCATCGCCAGTTCTGATGCTGACACACACCGGCCCACCTCGAACAAGTCTTCACTCGCCTTCAGGACTACGGCATCCAAGTTAACGCCGACAAGTCACAGTTCGGCGTGTCCACAGTCGACTTTCTTGGCTACACAGTATCTACTTCTGGCATCACCCCGACCTCATCTCGCTGTAAAGCCATCCAGGAGTTCCCGAAGCCTACCACACAGCGCCAACTGAAGCAGTTTCTGGGGATGCTCAACTATTATAATCGCTTCATCCCCCGCTGCGCACAGCTCCTCCAGCCTCTCTACTCCATGTTGAAGCCTGCCAAGAAAGCCAGTCCATCACCCTGGACTGGACCTCCGAAGCTGTCGACGCCTTTCTCGCTGCAAGGACCGCACTCGCCGACGCCTCTTCCCTTGACTTCCCCACCCCAGACGCCGCCATCTCTATCGCCACCGACGCTTCTGACACCGGCATTGGGGCAGTCTTGCAACAGCACGTTCAAGGCGTGTGGAAGCCACTCGCTTTCTTTTCAAAGAAGCTCAAGAGTGCCGAGACTAAGTACAGCACTTATGACAGAGAACTCCTCGCCATCTACAAGGCAGTCAAACACTTCCGGTACTTCGTCGAAGGTCGCCCATTCAACATCTACACTGACCATAAACCACTAACCACCATCTTCAACAACAACAAGACATCCTATTCCCCAAGGCAACTACGTCACATTGACTACATCTCCCAGTTCACCACGGACCTCCGCTTCATCAAAGGCGACGACAACGCTCCCGCCGACGCCCTTTCCCGTAACATCTGCGCGACCTCCACCTCTCTCATCGACTACGCCGCAATTGCTGCTGACCAGGCCTCTGATCCTGAGTTGCAGCAGCTAAAGGAAAATGCCGCACTGTCCATGAAGAGGATCCAGCTCCCGGGAACACAAGTGCACCTTTATGCTGACGTCTCCACCGACACCTTCCGGCCATACTTACCGAAGAAACACCGGTATCCCCTCTTCCGTCAGCTGCACGACCTTTCCCACCCTGGCAGCGGATGATGACCTCCAGGTTCATCTGGATGGGTATGAACAAGGATGTCAGGGAGTGGACACGCACCTGTGTGCCTTGCCAAGCCTCCAAGGTGACACAACACACACGTTCCCCTCCCGGAACATTCACACCAGTCTCTTCTCGGTTCGACCACGTACACATCGACCTGGTTGGACCTCTCCCATACTCTGATGGCAACCGCTACATCCTGACATGTGTTGACCGCTTCACACGTTGGCCAGAGGCGACACCACTGGCTGACATCTCCACCGACACCGTCGCTCGCGCCTTCATCACCACATGGGTGTCCAGATTCGGTGTTCCCCTCAACCTCACCTCCGACCGTGGCAGCCAGTTTGAGTCCCGCGTGTGGGGCAAGGTCATGACCCTGCTGGGCATCCGACGGTTCAGGACTGCTAGTTACCATCCCCAGGCGAACGCTATGGTGGAGCGTTTCCACCGCCAGCTGGAGGCATCCATCATGGCCTCCAGACAGCCACGTGAGGAGTGGTGTGCCACCTTACCCCTCGTCCTCCTTGGCATTCGTGCCTCTCTGAAGCAGGACCTCCAACACTCCTCAACAAAGCTGGTATACGGGACAAACCTCCGACTGCCTGGTGAGCTCCTCTGTAGCTCACCCCAAGACACTCCACCTTGCAGCATCCAGGATTTCGCCAGCAGCCTCCAACAGTCCATGGCAAACCTGCAGCCCGTGCAACCTCGCACCTATCCCACAAAGACGTTCGTCAGCCAGGACCTCGAAGACTGCTCCCACGTCTTCGTCAGGGTTGACGCCGTCAAGCGGCCCCTTCAACAACCCTACGAAGGGCCCTTTGAAGTCCTGCGCCGGACCCGGAAGAACATCACAATCAATAAAAACGGCAGTGCCCATGTCATCGCCATCGACAGGATCAAGCCGGTCTACATACTCTCCCATGCTTCGGTAACACCATTCGCGGACCCTCCGGACACGCCTACTGAAACACCGCGCCAGAGAAAAGTCACGTTCCTCCTACCTCGTCACTGAGCGGGGAGTACTGTAGCAGCACACTACTTCAGTCTGCCCTTAAATATACCATTCTCACATTCTCTGTCTGTCTTGAGCGCAGACTATTTCATTTGTAATATATATCATTCCTTTACATATCATTTCATCCGTTCTACATACACATCATACACAAACCAACATACACATTAAAACGCACATAAATATTCCTTTCAACAATCATCCATTCTTAACACTACACTCATCTTACACACATCTCACACCATAATCATATACCAAATAATGTATTACAAATGAAAATCTATACGTATACCAAAGATGTAAGGTGAATAAATCAGAGAGTAACAAGAGTGGATTTCCTTCACCTTCACTAGAATAAGCATTAGTGGACTCAACACGGCTGATATCACACATCGGTTTAGCTTATCCTACTTTCGCATCCAGAAGGCATTAGCGGACTCAACACGGCTGAGATCACATCTCGGTTTTGCCTTCACAACACTACAGACAAAAGGCGTTTTCAGTGGCGTCCATCCCAACCGCCCTACACCCACACCCGAACGCCTTCCATAAACCCGGACAAATGTGCTGAAGGCTGCGAAAAAGGTGCCAACTTTTCCAGTTTTAAATCAATAAAAACTACTATTCTGAGGCGCATGAAGATACGATAAGTAGTATTATGTAAGCAAAATAAATGTAGTGACTCTTTTCTGACTGAAATTCAAAGGAATTCTCCATGTCATTAGGATTTAAGGCATGACATTGGGCCTACATTGTCGGGTGCAGCTAGACCCCGAACAAAGTTGCTGATTGGCTGCGAGACTCACACTTCCTCATACTGATTTTTTCAAAGCCTTGTGATTCCGACTTCGACTTTCAGTTCTTTGAACCTTTTGTATTTTCGGGTTTTCAAAGTAAAAGTACTTGTAAAATATAAAGATGATAGAATATTTACAGTGTTGCTTGCTAATGACATAGGTTTATAACAATAATGGGGAAGATTTGGTTATATTTTTTTATGGTGGTGCTCTGAAAACTTTGGACGAACGAACACAGCCTCACAGCCAGGCAAGCCGCCACTGGACGCCAGTCATCTACTGACTCTCTCCCGCTCCACTCCTCCCAGTTCAAAGGACAAAGCGGCAGAAATGTCTCAACAAATGTAAGTACTGAATAACAAGCAATCACTAGTGGTATAAGACCTTCTTTAGCATGTTGTACATTAATGGTTAATGGGTATATTGCCTGTATTACTTAAACTGTAGGAAAATGTGATAGGACAAGAGACACCCATGACCTTCAGGGCAATATTTGTTTTTCTTACCCCTAATATTTGGTCCCAAATACCGCCACAGGCGCTCCCCTATTACTAAACTCCTTACACTTTATAGATTCATGTGTGACATCTGGAGGACACAGCTGATAGCCAGGAGCCATTGCCAGCTGTTGAGCAGGACCCTGGTGGCCCTCCATCACCTAACCCCTCAACTACATACACCGTTGTTCCTCCTGTCGCGCCTCCAAGAGGGACCACCACGATCATCACCCGCTGGACCACCACCACCACCACCATCCAATGTTATGATGTAGTTTGCATCTTAGCCTAGTCTGTGTGCCCTCAACATCCACCATTTTCCTTCTTACCGTCTCCCATTTCAAGGTTAACTCTCTTAACACATTTATTTTCTCTCCCAAGAAATACCAATTATTTCTAATCTACACCTTCTTTTTACAAACAAACACATACATCGGCTGTGTCTCTTTTACATACACATCTTTCATACACAAAAAAACATACACGCACTTTATGTATATATGTATATATATTTTGTAAATATAAATTGTTGAGTGTGTCGCAGCGCACAACGACCTTGTAAAAATTCTGGCGAATAAACAGAGAGAGAGAGAGTGGCAGATGTAAACTGTCGTATCCGTTCCCTTAAGAGAAGGCAATATCGCCCATAAGTCCTTATGGGTATGGGACCTGACGGAATACCTCTCAGGCTAGCTGGTCCCTTAACGGACTAGACACGGCGTATCCGTCCAGGATACGTTTGTGGACCACTGGCCCTTACAAGAGAGAGGCAAAAGGGCGCTCAGCTAAAGCCGTCACTTGTGTCGGTTTTAATGACACAAGCCCTCAGTACACGAACAAGAAGAATTAGACCAGAGAGAGAAAATAAATTTTAGACACTTTTAAAAAGTATGAATGAATCAATGCAAAGAATAAAATATAATATGATAAAATGAAGTTTTTTCTATTTGGGGGATGGGGCTTGAATGTAAATCGATATCATAATTAGTTTACCACATATTACCACCGAAAGCTCCATGTATTAAACAAAACAAAGTCCTTATCATAGGAACAGTCTTTCCAAGTCCTTAGTGAGAAAATCGGCAATTAGGCCACATTGAGAAACAAAAAATCAGGAAATCAAAGAAAACAAGTTTGATATCATCTATGCCATTTGTTTATATTTTCTTTTCCATGCTTAATATATTTGATTCCCTTACAAACATTCCCTCAAACTTTTACTCCCTTTTGGGGTGAGATATGTTTTTTTTTTTTCTTTTTTTTTTTTCAATGCTAACCCTGCCTTGGAGAGTCTAACCCTCTGAGGAGTGAGGAATAGTGATTAATTAAAAAGTCAGCAGCATTAACCAGGCCTGATGTCCAGTACAACTTCTTGTCATAAAGTCATGGCTAATAAGCACATTTTCACAGTTGCTAATTTCTAATGTAATTACCTACTTTATATATCACATAAGCTATGAATAATTTTAAAATGATAATGGTTTCTTGTAGAAATCAGTTCCAAGTTATAGTATGGTTAGACTAGTTTCTTTAAGTTTAAAGGTAAGGTTAGGTTAGTTTAGTGTCATTAAAAAGTTGAGTTTTCCACAAAAAGAACCTATCTAAATTCGAAAAAGCATTAAATATTGACTGGAAAAAAAACTTGACCTGAAAAGTAGCAAAAGTTTATTCTGGCTTGGGAGGATATCAATCCTCTGCTGTGTGGTGAAGTGAGGACGCCTCAGCGGTGCGCAGCGTGATCCGGCGAAAATGAAGAGTACGACAGTTTTTTTCGGCCGGCAACGAGGGAGGGTCGTCTGGCAGTGTTGCTATTGTTTTCAGTGGCCTCATACTTCTCGAAGGCGAACAGGCGTTCGGGTTAAAGACGCCACTGAAAACACCTATATATATATATATATATATATATATATATATATATATATATATATATATATATATATATATATATATATATATATATATATATATATAGTCCGCGCCAAAAGTTCGTGCGGCTGTAGATAAACACGAGTGAGCAGAAGCAAATCACCTCTACACATTAATAAAATTAATCTTGAACAATTAGTTATAGTTTAGAAGGCTTCCTTTGCGTATCAGGTACCGTTTGAAGCATTTTTAGACAGAGTGTGGCTTACGCCTTTTGTTCTTGCGAGCGATATGTAACGGTCCGTAATGTATCGTTCACTCTCAAGTGACACGCCAACGGCCGCTGATCATTTAAGATGTGATCGTTTTCCTCAGTTTTTTGGAATTATTGATTGATCGGATGCATCTCATGGAGTTGTCTGTTTTTGCAATCAAATATAAAACTCAAATAAAGCATCTGCTCCCGTAGACTTCTTTAGTGACTGAGTAATGAACTGTTGCAGCTTTATCAATGCGCTTAATTAACTGGGTCACAGCGAATTCACTGCTACAGCCTGTGCATTTCTTCCATTGCAAGTTGGAAGTGTCATCGTACATCAGACAGTACTGAGGCACCCAGCTGGTGTGTAGCCCCGGCTCGAGAAACGGTTAGTTCATGATTTTAAAAGGATAGTGTGTCCTTGACTGTCCTTGACGTGGGTCGTGCACTGCAATTCTTCTTCTCTGCTGGAAGTATGGAGCATCCCAAGCACTCGACACAAGAGCAGCTGGCAAGCATTGTGTCACTCTACAAGTCAGGGGAGGCTGTTAAAGAAATATCAAGAATTGTTGGATTGGCAGAAAGAACTGTTCAGAAGTGGATCAAGCGCTACAGAGAAGACGGCGGAGAGGAAACACCAACACACGGGAAACGTTCTGGGAGGCCGTTGAAGATCACACAACGCACTACAAATACCATCCGGCGGCAAGTGGAGGTCAAACCACGCTTGTCAGCAAAAGAAATAAAAGAAAATAACCCACTATTGCTGGCTGACGTTTCAGTTAGGACAGTCCAGCGTACTCTCCACGACAGGCTGAGATATCGCAGCTGCCGCCCGCGACGCAAACCTCTTCTAACTTCACGACAGATCAAGAACAGGATTGCTTTCTGCCGTAAATATTCAGAGTGGGATGTCAGCAAGTGGCAGCGAGTCTTATGGACTGACGAAGCCATTTTTTCTGTGGCTGGGAACAGAGGTGGTAATGTGTATCGTCGCCTTGGCAGTGACCCGTTTGATCCGCGCTACACAAGGAAGACAGAAAAATTCCCTGACAGTGTTATGGTGTGGGGTGCTTTTGGGTACTATGGTCAGGGGAATTTAGTTGTGCTGCCAAGAAACGAAAATCTTAATAAAGACAAGTACCTGGAACTCTTGTGTGACCACCTGCCTGAGTGTTTCGAGGTTTCCCAGGCTGATATTTTTATGCAGGACGGAGCGCCGTGCCACACAGCTCATTGTGTGACACAGTGGTTGCGAGACTGTGAGGTACAATACATTGATGACTGGCCAGGAAATTCCCCAGACTTTAACCCAATTGAAAACCTGTGGGCTATCATCAAGAGAAAACTCCGGCAGCACGACACAAGCAGCATCCCTCAGTTGATCGCAGCAGTGGAACACGAGTGGAGGAATATTGACCCACAGCACTTAAGGAACTTGTCAGATTCTGTTCCTAAACGCCTCAAAGAGTGCCTGAAGAACAAAGGAAGACCTCTAAAATACTAGTGACCTGTAAGTACCCAATTTCTTGGTATTAAATTATTACTAAATATTGTTGATCTAGTTGAGTCATTGTTTACATGAAGCTGCGTGTGCTGCCGCACGAACTTTTGGCGCGGACTGTACATATTAGATTGGTAGTGAAAAGGGAGGTAATGAGCATGATTACAGTGTGAGGTGTAAGGAACTTGGTGAAAAGTTAAGAGACGTTAGCACTAATGGAAGAAGTAATGAAGAAAGTAATGTGTTACAAGGGACGTGTTAGGGATCCTTACTCATTGGTCTCAGATGATGCTTCTGGTGTGTGAGACGAGACGTTGAACGAATCTTCACATTTCATAGTGGTACCAAAACGTATAATACGAGACACAATAACAAAAAGCCGGCCATAACGCTGCATGGGTGAAGACAGCCTAGGACAAAAGACATGAGTAGTACCTAATTGTGTACAGGAAAAGGTGGAGAAAGTGATCAGTTTGGGAAAGTCGGCCAGGAAGCAATTGAGGCACCAGTTATATATAGGTTAGCCTATAGAAAAATAATATTACCCTCTTCAACTCCCCTTTTAAATTATCCCTATACCATGACTGGAGTGCTGGATGAAGTACCACACTCGTGTACGAATCATATGGGCAACTGCGAAATGCGAATGGTACTTATGGTAAATGTTATGAAAATTAAAACAATCTGTTAATGGTATAGAAATCGCCCCAAGCAACTATACAGGAGTAGAGTGATAGAGTAAGGTAGTAGCAGACACAGAGACAGAGAATCCATGGTGTGTGGTGAGAGGAGTCATGGTGTTTGGTTAGGGGACCGTGATGTGTTGAGAGAACGTGGTGTGTGGTGAAAGGGGTCGTGGTGTGTGGTGGAGGGTCGTGGTATGTGGTGGAAGGGGTCATGGTGTGTGAGAGGGAGCTTGGGATGCTTATTAGAGAAAACGGACGTTGGGAAAGTAAGAGGGAGTATGCTGGAAGGCTCCTATTGACCGCCATGAATGTGTTACAAGGCCTAGTTGAAAATAGATCAAATTCCTCAGACTGATAGCGCTTGTACCCACGAGCTTATGAAAGTCTATGTTCATATGAATTCGTTAACGCCCCTCCCCCCTCTCTCTCTACAAAACTGAAACAAGATAAATGAGAGTGAGGTTGCAGGCAGTATAGTAACAGACACGGAGACTAACGTTGCAGGTTGTCCACATGAGTATATTGGAGGTGATAACAAGTGAAAACTCAAACGAGGAGGAGGAGGAGGAGGAGGAGGAGGAGGAGGAGGAGGAAGAGGAGGAGGAGGAGGAGGAGGAGGAGGAGGAGGAGGAGGAGGTCACTGAAATTGTTGTTGTGGGATGTTGAAGAAAGTATTTATGGATGGGGTGATGGTTATGAATCCTGGAGTTAACCAGTACATCGCTAAATCAATAACTCAGGAATCTTGGGTAATAAATTTCATCCCAATCCTTGAAACACTGGAAATTGACACAAAGAGAAAAGAAAAAGACCAGAAAAAGGGCCTCTATCAATTCTAAAGAGAACACCTGGGAAGTATTGGATGCAGGAAGAAATGTAGTCATGGAGGGAGAGATTAATAGTGCTGGCAATAGTTCACTTGGAAACGCAGCAAATCACGGAAGGGCTAAACCTTTAACGGACGAACGAACTATTGAAATCGGAGTTTGTTTTCGTCAGGGACACAAACAGCATATATACAAGCAGTGAAACACAGCTGCCCTCTGAGTCAAGTTAACCATATGACCACTGAGTTGGAAGTGTTGGGTGGGGAGTGTGAGGGAGGGAAGCCAAACACACGGAAAGGCTGGACATAACCTAAGACAGATTGATTTTAAAGCATGAGAGAAACATTTTGGAAGGCTTGGACATGGGTGTATTGAACTGAACACCGTTTTTTTCTTGCTTGCTGAGAGGAAGTTATTGTTGTTGTTGTCGTTGTTGTTTCTTTCCTTTTTTTCCGAACTCATTCTTTTCTATAAGCTCTTTCTTTAGTCAAGTAGTGTAGGTTGTATCTGGAGGTCACGTAGGTTTTATTAATATTGCACACAGTGTCTTAGGATGTTATGATCTGAGATAAATGTTATGAGGTGAACAAACTGCTTAGCTTGTTAACTAGATTTCTATTATAAAACCATTTATATAATAATGATTTGTATCCAATTAAATATGGCTAAAATGATACTGATAGGGCAGAACCATTATTTATTAAGATTTATGCATTTTGTTACATGTGTCTGGCCACACAACGGGGACGTTTGCTATGCTTGAGGATCAATTGTATTCCTCTGACAATGAAGACGAAACCTTGGCACCCTCCACAGCGCCTTTCTAAAGAGGGTAAGTTATAATGGGGCACGTGCATGCCATGCCTCGCCATTATTATTATTAGCTGTGGTGTTGTCAGCGAGACGGCTTTACGTAAGTACATGCTGGCAACTAAGATACATTACTTTCACTGATGACATTCTTTGTTGGGTATATTTCAATATCATTGTTTGATAGCCTTCCTTTGTTGAGAATGAAACCATGTACATTTATTTTATATGAAATGATAATTGAATATTGAATTATTGAGAGGAATAGAAATGTGAATATAAGTGGCTGTCTGGAACAGCAAATTGCTGTACTGAAATGTGACGCACAGTGTGCATAGTGAAGACATATTGCAGACCATGCCTGCAGTAGTGTTTTTTTAATTTAAAAAAGGGATAGAATGAAAGAGCAATAAAATTTACGAATGCAAATAAAGTAAAAAGAACAAAGATGTATATAGATGGCTTTAATAAAGCAAAGGATAGGACGGGTTTAATAAAGCACAAAACATAAAGAGTTGAAATGTGGTGAAGAATCGTGTGGAACAGTCTGTGTCTCAATTAATGAAACACTCTTAATGGGGGGAAGAAATATTGGCTGACCAACAAGAAGCGAGGCATATGAGCAACAGCAAACAAGATTTATTTGGATTCCTTGAAATCTAAATGGCATATAAAATACCAGTTGAGTTTAAAGACAAATTCAAGTATCATCTTTAGTGTGCGATATAAATAGCACACCCTTGATCAAAGCCTGGCGCAACGCCATGTTTCTATAAAGGCCACGTCAGATCATTATCGAAGAAAAAGGACAAAGTTTCTAACTAAACTTCTCCCAGAAACTTCGTCCATCAGCCGAGAGAGAGAGA
The DNA here is from genome assembly GCA_020233015.1 of Callinectes sapidus. Taxonomy (NCBI): domain Eukaryota; kingdom Metazoa; phylum Arthropoda; class Malacostraca; order Decapoda; family Portunidae; genus Callinectes; species Callinectes sapidus. The sequence goes on from CM035184.1 coordinate 11,386,349, forward strand.
GAGAGAGAGAGAGAGAGAGAGAGAGAGAGAGAGAGAGAGAGAGAGAGATAGAGAGAGAGAGAGAGTGTATGCATGTAGCCAGGTAGTCTCGTCATTGTCTTTATCAGGAAGGTAATGAAGTCCTTCCTAGGCGCCGGTGTGACCAAGGAAGCTAGTATTAGGGTTCTCTCTCTCTCTCTCTCTCTCTCTCTCTCTCTCTCTCTCTCTCTCACTGCTGAACCAAATAAGTGTTTCACGAATTTTGCTGACGACATAAAAGTAAAAAAGCTTATTATCTTCGGCCAAAACAGATTAAACTGGAAGCAAGGCAGCATAAAAACTGACTTGCTCACGGGAGGCAGAAAGGTAAAGCAATTAATCCTTACAAGACGCTACGTTCCTATAAGAAAAGACATTTAAATATTAGAAAAATATATGAACACACAAGAATGATGCACCTAACGAAATAAATTAGATTCTTTTAATGTTTTCTCTTAATTTTAGGTTTCAGGGATAAATTAGGGCTAAAATAGCCACAAATACTGTAAAACAAATAAAAAAAGAAAACAAGCAAAGTAAAAAAAAAATTAATACCGAGAAAAAAACAGCAAATCAAATTGAAAAAAGAAAGATATCCCTAATACAAAACTAATAAATAACACTGTAGTGATTAAAGGGTCTATTGATACAGGTGGGTCTTCAAGTAATTCAATACAGTGACCTAACCACCACCACTATCTTCAGTCATCACGCTTACAGTGACCACCTCTCCTCACCTTGCCAAGAACACTGCCAAACTCCATACACAAAACGTTCACTGCTCAAATACACGCAGAACAACGAAGTTGATCCCCTCCTTATTCAGTTAATCTCGCTCAAATCGGGGTCGGTGGATGCTGTATATGTTATTGGACCAGGAAAAACTCCTTCCCTCGGTGGTGTAATTGAATATTTTAAAACGCCGCGTGCGCCAGGATTCGAGAATGCCCAGGCAATACAATTAATAGTAATTGATTTCACCAGTTGATTGAATGTAGTGGTCCACAAATTTAAATGTAGTACAAAACTATTCCGTCTGCGAAAGTACCAGCAGCAGTAAAAACAACAGCAGTTTTTGTCTGGGAAATGAATATTTCAAGCGCGAGAAGAAGAAGAAGAAGAAGAAGAAGAAGAAGAAGAAGAGAGAAGAAGAAGAAGAAGAAGAAGAAGAAGACAATAAAGAAGAAGAAGAAGAAGAAGAAGAAGAAGAAGAAGAAGAAGAAGAAGAAGAAGAAGAAGAAGAAAAAAAGAAGAAGAAGAAGAAGAAATAAAGAAGAAGAAGAAAAAGAAATAAAAAAGAAGAAGAAGAAGAAGAAGAAGAAGAAGAAGAAGAAGAAGAAGAAGAAGAAGAACAAGAAGAAGAAGAAGAAGAAGAAGAAGATAAGTAGTAGAAGAAGAAAAGAAAAACAAAACAAAACAAAAACAAATCTAAATACCATCCCAAGAAAACATTAATAAAAACACTGCTATCATGTTACAATCATATAATTATCCAACAGGTGTTTTTTTTTTCTTCTTCCAATTCTTCTTCGGCAACTTCAGCTTCTTCCCATTCTTATTTGGGGTCGCTGTTCGTCGCTAGTCTTTTCCATCCAGCTGTGTCTCTCGTCCGCTCTTCTCTCAAACCTTTTTCTTGCATATCACCTTTACGAGTATTATAGCCATGTAATTACCATCAGCCTTATGCGTGGTAGTCCCAAGCTTTGGGTAAGGTGGAGAAAGATAGACAGTCCCCCAAGGTACTAATCTTCAGGCAAAGGCAGGCGACTTCCATTGTTGCCCTTCACTTTTTTATTTCCTCACTAGGAGGCGTCAGAGGATTGAATTTGTCTTTCTGTTTGTTTTCCTGTCTTTCCGTCCGTGTCTTTGTATGTTTCTGTTCGTATGTGTCTGTACTTCCCTCGGTCAGTGTTTTTCTCTCTATTTCTTTTCCTCTGTCTGTCTGTCTGTCTGTCTGTTGTCTGTCTGTCTGTCTGTCTGTCTGTCTCTCTCTCTCTCTCTCTCTCTCTCTCTCTCTCTCTCTCTCTCTCTCTCTCTCTCTCTCTCTCTCTCTCCTTCCATTTTCTTCTTCCCTTCATTAGTTTTACTCTCTTCCCTCGTCCTCTTTTACCCTCTAACTCTTTCTTCTTTCCACTTAGCTTTTTTACCTTTTTCTCTCTCTCTTCGTCTCTCTTCGTCTCTCTCAAGGCTGCGACACATTGCCACTTTCACCTTTCATATCCAGCGTCTCTGTGGCCTTCTGCATGTGTCGTAGTGATTTCTGCATTAACCAAGTGACCTCGATAAACATCATAGGGCACGTTACCTCTCTATTTCTTTACGTTAGGTTTATATTAACATCAGGTTTAGATTCGTATTAAAAGAGTAGTAGTTAGCATTTAGGTAATGGAAGATATTCTTTCTTTTTGCATAGTTAAGTTTGATATTACTTTAGGTTTTGTTTAGGTTTAATAAGTCGACTAGTTGTACGTGTTATATGGATTATGTCCTTTTTTCTGTAAGTAGGGAGTTAATCGGCCAAGGACAAGATAAGAAGATAGTAAGAAAAAAGGAAGCACACTGAATATTGATAGAAAATTTAAGCTTTTATTTGATTTTCCTCCGTCTTAATTTTTGGATGAGGAATGTATGGGTAGTTAGGTGCATGTATGTAGTTTTGTGCGAAAAGAACTGTCATTATAGCAGTAACCAGTGTCTCGCAAGGACAGATTCATATTTCCACTTTGGAGGTCATTGTTTTAAACCCTTTCAGTACTTGATATAATTTCTCGGCTGCCCAAAATAGCGTATTAATGATTGTAAATAAAAAAGTAAACATAGATATAATGTCAGTTGATGGTTAGCTAGTGGTTATTTTCAGTGGCTTCATACAGCAAAATTATCTTCAGATCAGTACGCTTTCGTCATGGTATCGCGAGTGAAATATGAGTTACATAATGTTGTGGTTCTTAAAAGAATAAAACTAACATTGATACTTGCTACGCTGCAATGAGAGCATCTGGTGTCCTCATTGTTTGTCTGTTGAAAAACAAAACTAACACGTGTTTTTTTTTTTTTTTTATGAAAGGGAAAAAGTTGGCTAAGAGCAACATAAGATAATGAAAGAAAAACCACTGAGTTGCCAGCCCCCCTTAAAGGAACAAGTTAGGTAAAGAGTAAGGATAAATGTCTTGAAACATTCTTCTTACGATAGGTTAGGTTAGGTTGGGATAGGTTAGGATTTCAAGTCAAGTCATAGAAAGTTAGAAACACAAGAGCATGTAGGGAGTTCCAGTTCTTTAGAAAATCATGTACTTCCCACCAGCCCAGCCGTGAGTGGGTGTACATTAATTTAGCTATTTTACGATTACTCATGTGCAGGGAAGCGAGTGTCCGCCTGCTTGCCTGCACTCCGCGGTAATTGCAGACAAACGGCAGTGACGCGCGTCCAAGAAATTGTCAGAAAGTTGGAGGAAAAATGGGAGGAAAAAAACCTTTAGTGTCTCAGCACCCTTACCACTTTCCT
>CM035184.1:11421611-11446013 GCA_020233015.1 Callinectes sapidus
GAGGAGAGAGCGAGAGCGAGAGAGAGAGAGAGAGAGAGAGAGAGAGAGAGAGAGAGAGAGAGAGAGAGAGAGAGTTTCAAAAAGTGCGCAGGGGAAATTGAATTCCAGGGGTGTTTTTGATACTTCTAAAGTGAAAAAGTGTAAAAATAGAACGAGGCCAAGCCTTTCAGAATCTATCAGTTTTGCAAAACACGATACGGTAAATTTAATCTCAGAGGTGCTTTGATTATTTTAAGTGTTTATAAGTTGCGTGTGTGAGATGTAAGAATAGAACAAGGTAAAATGTTCCAGACTTGAAAACTTTTAGTGCAAGTAATGAAGGAGTGAAGATAATGGCTAACTCTCACAGTAGTTAGTAGAAGTACACGTTTCTCTAGAATTTGTATTCTTCAAAGTAGTGAAGGATGCTTGATAACTTTTGCACTAGTGAAAGGGGAAATATTAAAAGAAAATTGAGCTCCAGAGTTTATCCGAGAAGGTGATGGAATGGAGGGAGATATCAGTTAGTTCTAGCATTCGTAAAGAAGAAAATAATGATGATAATAATAGTAATAATAAAAATAATAATAATAATAATAATAATAATAATAATAATAATAATAATAATAATAATAGTAATAACAACAATAATAATAATAATAATAATAATAATAATAATAATAATAATAATAATAATAATAACAATAATAATAATAATAATAATAATAATAATAATAATAATAATGAAAGATAGGCATAAAGAGATGGAGATACAAATTAATTTATACATTAATAGAGTAAAACTTATGGGACTAGTGTTCCAGAAATTACTTGTGAAACCGATAAGAAACTGAGTCTTGCATTCTCAAACACAATTGTAATTCACATACACTATTTGGAAAGGATTTACTTGAATTTACACGAGTTTTTTAAGTCGTTTTTTCATGGTTCCGGAGGCAGATTAACAAGATTTCTACACTATCAACTTGAGAGATACTCTTGAAAACCCGAGACGTCTCTGTGGCCCTGGAAAATAGTTGGGGTGAGAAAGCACAGCGTTTCTGAATAAGAACCTGAGATACTGTTTATCTCTTGCATTACTCAGGTTGTAAAAAGTGATAGTGAGAGTCTATGGAGAAAGCCATGTGATGTACAAGAGTTTAGACATGAACGCAGTTAGATACCATTAGTAGTTTTTTTAATCTATCTTCTTTAGATTTTAGATATATCTATTGGTTATATTTATGTATATACTTTTACATTCATTGCGACTTCTCGTCCAATTTGTTTTCACTGCAGTTAATGTATTTCTTCCTTATAGTTTATTGATCTGCAAGTGTGTTGTGTGTGTTTGGTTGGGGGCGGGGGGGAGTGAACAATCCTCCGACAGTGGAATACATAACGCGTCCAGCGGGTTCCCTGCCCCCACCACCATCCTGTGACTCACCCGATAAATCAATATTCCCCACTACTAATGTCATGTGTTCCTTGCTACTTTAGTCCACCGATGACGCAGAATTCGGTTTCTTTGGATTCCTACGACTTGACTATTTAAGAGGAATGTTTCAAGACATTTGTTTCTGTCTTTCAGCTAATTGTTTTGAACTTCAAGGGGAGTGGCAAATTAGTGGGCTTTTTATTTTTATTTAAAATATTTTGCCCTTGTCCAGCTTTATTCTCTTGCATAAAAATATATCTATGAATGAAACGAAAACGAATATAGAGGGGACAAAAGATCCAGGTGACTTAAACACGTGTGCCACTAAACATACCCTTATAACACATGGCAATAGATTAGAATAACAGTAACGCCAAGCGAGTGACGGGTGACCTCCATTCATGCTGATGAGAATATCAACAGCTGCGAGTGTCATTACATCTCGCCAACAGGTGTCGTTGCTTCTCCTCCTTCCCCTTGCCGTGTGTGTGTGTGTGTGTGTGTGTGTGTGTGTGTGTGTGTGTGTGTGTGTGTGCGCGCGCGCGCGTGAGGGCGAGTGTTGATGACAGGGCTGAGTTGTGTACCGCTCGCTCCCAAGTGCCGCGTGCTAGATAGTACCCTCTGCATGACTATCGATCCTTAAGAGTGGAGAGTCATTGGCGAGACACACGGACGTAGGGTGTCGAGTTTATCGCACTACTTGAGTAACTTACTTCCGTATTCAAAAACAATTTGCTTTCTCACAGAGATGATTAGCGGGGTTTTCAAGAGTGGTTCTCTACTAAACATCCCGTTTTTTAAGGACATTGGCGGCCAGGAAATTCGAGCACCTTATCTGAAACTCATAGGAGTGATTGTTCTTTGAAGAGTGAATGACAGGAAAAATGTTTATCCAATAATTTGAACCTTAGGATGTGTATGGTTGAAATTAGGTTAGGGTCCCCACCACAAGAACTAGAGGAATAGTTTTCATCTTGGCGCTATAATAAGAGTATGGCCAGTTTGATAAACGAAGCAAACCTTGTTCTATTACCAGAGTTTTGTCGGGTACCAAGCTCGGTCTTCTTTACTTCTGTCCCCATCTCTCCCAACCAGTCATGTCATCTCTGTATTCGTGGGTCGGTAAAGGTTGCTCTCCCCCAACAAGTGCTTCCCGGTTGCTTTCGTGAGTGATATTCGTTTATACTTGTCTAAATTTACTTTTACACTAGGAGTATTTCCTCTTTGACATGCCCCTTTCTTTCCTATCCCCCTTTCTTTACTTTTTTGCTTACAAATATGGTTCATTATCACTACATGACAGCTATTACATACTGTTTTCCTTTCTTTTCTTTTCTTCCCCACCCCCTTTTTGGGTTTCCTTGCAGGTTTTGTTCATTATCACTACATTTAGCTGTTAGATACTTGCTATTTTATCTTTCTTTTGCCCTTATTCATTTCTTCCCCTTTATCCCTCTACATTTGGCCATGACTGAAAGATGTATGTATAGTAAGGAAATGTTAAAACGTTCCACAGTATGTTCCTTAAATAAAGTTGTTCCTTATGCAAAGATCTTATTGTACTTATCTTACTGTTCAGTCACCTTGAAGGAATATTGTTTGGCTTCATTATACCCTTGACCGACCTCTTCATGGATGGTAGCACATATATTCTTAGAAAGTTGATGATCTAGGAAAGATTCTGAGAAGTCAGGTGGTTTATCTGATTTTTGACGGGCTCTACGTAGAGTCGTATTTTCGAATATATCAGCGTGTATAATCACCATTTTCAACAACTATTTTCTATAACATTGGAAGTTGACACAGTTTTTAGGTCTGATTTCGTTATTTAAAGTTATTTATGAAAAATTACGCATTATGTTTGAAAGAAGCACTTTTGACTTTCAGACTAATAATCTCTGTGAGCTTTAAAACATCCCTTTCGAAAATCAGAGGTGTTTTAAAATGGGACAATTAGGTCACACACACGCGGCTCATCACTCGCCAGCCCCATGATCACCCACTGGGTTGTCTACACATTTGGTCACCTGACAGTTGTTTTTCGTAGCAGTGTGAACATCTTTGTTGTTTCTTTTCAATACCACAGAAAAATTGATAATCAACAAGCATATATGAATCTCACCTGATGATGAGTGAGGTGTGTCGAGGCACAAAGCCAGTCGTTGCTGTAGATCTCTTTCTCTCCACCACTGATTTATAATGTGGCTGAGAATGACTACTAAAACTTCTTTTTATCATCTAAACTTTTTCTTTCCTGCAAATAGACTGTGACCATTCCAAATAAGATGGAAGGAAAATAATCTCAAGCGTTTGATGAAATTCTTCACTCAATCAACAAGACCGGTGGCTAGAGCACGGGCGCTAGCTAGCGTGTGGACACCACAAGTGCCGGGTGTCGACTGGAAGGCAGCTGTGGGAGCACCAGGGGCCAACAGAGCGCCTGCCAAGTTGCCAGCCTAAACTATTGACGGCTGTGCCTTCAGCATCCCGCAACATTATATAAGGTATACACTAACAGTCCTTGTTGATGTTTTTTCCCCTCACAATCTTCATTGATACATGTGTGTGTGTGTGTGTGTGTGTGTGTGTGTGTTTATCATAATGATTATATCTTTTTAGGAATCTGGAGTGAGAGGATAAAAAAATTAATTCATTAAATCAACCTGAGGTAATTAATCTCATGGTATGATTTAATAAACTTTCCCCGATAATCTAACCTTAGATTTGTACTGGCCCGGTTTTGATGTATAACTGAAACCAGCGTAAATGAGGTAACTGGTAGCAAGTGGTCCGAATGACTGGCAACTGGAGTAGCGAGAGTGGGGGTGTAAGTAGTATAATATTTTGTGGGGAATAAGAAATGCAGTGGCTGACTTCAGGACATAATATATTATTTTTCTTCTTGTTACAGCAGAGCGGTGATACAGGATGCGAGTACCTGAATGATGAGACCCGAGTGCAGAGTGGGGTGACTGAGAGAATGTTGCGTCCTGGGAATGAGTCTTGAGATGTTGCCGAGTCTTAAGTGAGGGAGAATATTAGTTTATTATAAATATGTAGGAAAGGCGGAGCTTGTAGGGGGCGTGACTTAGTCAATTTTTAGGGTTAATTAAGGAAGGTCGGGTTTCATCCGTTTAGGGGTCAGAGGTCAGTAAGGTTAAGTAAGAAATGGGGTCAGATATTCCCAAGAGATAGAGAAGATTACCAGGAAGGAAGGTGTGGACAAGTGTGTGTGCAATAGACCTGACATGAGAGAGAGAGAGAGAGAGAGAGAGAGAGAGAGAGAGAGAGAGAGAGAGAGAGAGAGAGAGAGAGAGAGAGAGAGAGAGAGAGAGAGAGAGAGAGAGAGAGAGAGAGAGAGAGAGAGAGAGAGAGAGAGAGAGAGAGAGAGAGAGAGAGAACTAGTGGTGAGATGTGAAGTTATTTTTATAATAATGACAATATATTTTTATAATAATTACTGATACAGATTTCAATCAGCAGCGAGATGATGGTGGCCCCAGTAAAGCGGCTCACCGGCTCTAATGATGGCTCTTAACCTTCTAATCTTTAAACACTGTGTGTGTGTGTCTGTGTGTGTATGTGTGAGTGTGTGTGTGTTTCGTGTGTGTGTGTGTGTGTGTGTGTGTGTGTGTGTGTGTGTGTGTGTGTGTGTGTGTGTGTGAGTGTGTGTGTGTGTTTCCTGTGTTCCACACAGGAAACTCTTAAGAAAATTTAAACATATAGGTGGGCTGAGAGGTAAAATATTAGAGTAGATGCAAGATTATTTGAAGGATAGAGAAATGAGAACTGTAATCAGGAACGTAGCTTCAAGCTGGAGAAATATAACAAGTGGAGTTCTACAGGGGTCAGTCTCAGCACCCATGATGTTCTAAATATATATAAATGCAGTGTGGTGTGACCAGCTATATGAACCCGTTTGTATATGACACCAAATTAATGAAGGTTGTTTAAGACATTGATGAATGTCGAGAGTTACAAGGTGATATAGACAAATTCTATGAATGAAGTAAGAGGTGGAAATTAAATTTCAATGCAAAGAAATACTTTGTGATGGAGCTTGGCAAAAGCTAAAGAAGACCAGAATGGAGTTACAAGATGGGGCAGGAAGTAATACTTAGGACCAAGGAGGAAGCCCAGAACGGCACATAAGACAACTATTTGGAACAACGAACAAGATATTAACCTAAATTAGGGTGGCTTTCCACGATATGAATAAGGATATGATGAGAAAAATTCTAACAGGTATGATACGTCCGAGGTTGGAATATGCAGTAGTAGTGTAGTCACTAAACGTGAAAAAGGATATAAGAAAATTAGAAAGGATTCAAAGAGTACTCACCAATATGATACCAGAACTAAGAGAACTAACGTACTGTTACGTAACCCCCTTCTTCACACCCTCTCTCTGCCCCCAACAGCACGTCTCAGGCCACAGGGTACACACAGGCAGGGCAAGGCAAGGCCCAGCGGGGGTCGCTTAACATCCACACAGCTCTGATGGGCACGTGGAGCGAAGTGCACCAATAGCAGATCAAAATAGGGGACAAAGCCGACACAGAGAGTTCACTTTGGCCAGTATACTCAGCAGAACAGTACACGTAACACAAGAAGGACCGTGACACGCCACACGCATAGAACAAAGGCCGAGAATGTAGGCCCAATGTCATGCATTAAATCCTAACCACATGGAGAATTCCTCTGAATCTCAGTATCAGAAAAGAGTTACTACATTTCTTTTGCTTAAATAATACTACTTATCATATCTTCATGCACCTCAGAATAGAAGTTTTTATTGATTTAAAACTGGAAAAGTTGGCACCTTTTTCGCAAACCTTTAGTCCGGGTTTAAGCGGTCGTGCTCTGGAAGGCGTTCGGGTGTAGGGCGGTTGGGATGGACGCCACTGAAAACGCCTATTCTCATGACCGGGTGTGCTACGTCCGGCATAAACTTGTGCGGGTGGATACTCCGACCCTGATTGGCTAGTGATAAGGCGTTTTCTGTGGCGTCCATCCCAACCGCCCTACACCCGAACGCCTTCCAGAGCACGACCGGTGAAACCCGGGCGCATGTGCTGAAGGCTGCGAAAAACGTGCCAACTTTTACAGTTTTAAATCAATAAAAATTTCTATTCTGAGGCGCATGAAGATACGATAAGTAGTATTATGTAAGCAAAATAAATGTAGTAACTCTTTTCTGATACTGAAATTCAGAGGAATTCTCCATGTGGTTAGGATTTAATGCATGACATTGGGCCTACATTCTCGGGTGCAGCTAGACCCCGAACAAAGTTGCTGATTGGCTGCGAGACTCACACTTCCTCATACTGATTTTTTCAAAGCCTTGTGATTCCGACTTCGACTTTCAGTTGTGTGAACCTTTTGTATTTTGTGTATTGCTAATGACATAGGTTTATAACAATCATGTGGAAGATTTGGTTATATTTTTTATGGTGGTGCTCTGAAAACCAAGGATATTAGAATCAAGGATGAAGTGATCGAATTAGCGAAATTGAGGAAAGTGTTCATGCCGTCAGTGCACACTAGGGGGCAGCAGCAGTGGAGAGTAGTGAAGGGGAGGGGGACCCCTGGGCCCGGCCAGCTGTTGACGCCACGCAACGGCAACGCTCCATCGGCACCACCACATTCAAAATGTCCCCACGCACAGCAACAACAAGGAACAGTTCTTGCTGCTTTTGTGGCGAAAATTGAGCAACATGTCCACGGATGCGCCTTCATCTGTTCCCTAGAAACACTAGAAGGTATGTAGTGATAGATAATGATAAAATAAGTCAATAAATATGACACATTTAAATAAAAAGCCATTCTATACATCGGAATATCTGCCTCACTGAGGAAACGTTAGATAAATATCGTTAAAACATTTACAAATCTAGCCTAACCTTATCCAGATTGTTCTAAAGGTTGTGACATATTGACTGGTTTTATTGTTGAGTTGAATTTTATTGGCGCTGACACACATTTCACTTGTAGACGAATGCAGTGGCTCCAATGCAAGCTGACTAGAAAGACCACCACCCTGTTGTCACCATGGGCGATGCGACACGTGGAGCAGCGAGCCTCCCTCCCTTCCTCGCTGCCTGCCTCCCTCGCGTTTAGCACATGGCGGCAGTAGCAACAATACATTGTGGGCCCCATTCTGGCCCAGGGCAGGCGACGAGGCAGCATGAGGTAGGAGCTGCAGGGCCACTGGGCCATAGACGCGCGCCCCGACACACACACTTACTTGTGCAGGGTCTTCAATAGTGTGTGTGTGTTCTATCAATAATTTTTTTATGTGAATGTAATGATTATTCTTGTCACAACATTGCAAGTATGAAATTCAATGCTCAGGAGGCACTAAAATTTTGTTTACAGTTTGTGAATTAATCTAGTCATTATGGCTATTGACTTTATGTAACCGATATTACACAATAAAATATATTAATCTATATATATATATGTATCAATGTACCTACGAATGAGTACGACTATGAATGAATACGACTAATATAAGAAAAGGAGGGCGAAAAATTAAGCAAAACAATATAGTCATCCCTTGTGAAACAGAGAAAATGGGTTCCATTTTCTATCTTTAGCTTCCGTCAGTGGCCACTGTGGCGCCATGACCTTTCCTCCAAGGTAAAATTCACGGCTTGGTATCCTTCTTTTAATATCTTTGCTGAAAACTTTGGACGAACGAACACAGCCTCACAGCCACAGGCAAGCAGGCAAGCCGCCAGTGGTCTACTGACTCTCTCCCGCTCCACTCCTCCCAGTTCAAAGGACAACGCGGCAGAAATGTCTCAATAAACGTAAGTACTGAATAACAAGCAATCACCAGTGGTATAACGCCTTCTTTGGCATGTTGTGCATTAATGGTTAATGGGTATATTGCCTGTATTACTTAAACTGTAGGAAAATGTGATAGGACAAGCGACACCCACGAGCTTCACGGCAATATTTGTTTTTCTTACCCCTAGTATTTGGTCCTAAATACCGCTGCAGGCGCTCCCCTATTACTAAACTCCTTCTTACACTTTATAGATTCATGTGTGACATCTGGAGGGCACAACCAGGAGCCATTGCCAGCTGTTGAGCAGGACCCTGGTGGCCCTCCATCACCTAACCCCTCAACTATACACACCGTTGTTGCTCCTGTCGCACCTCCAAGAGGAGCCACCACGATCATCACCCGCTGGACCACCACCACCATCCACTGTTATGACACAAACCCTCAGAGCACGAACAAAAAAAATTAGACCAGAGAGTGTGAAGAGAAATTTTAGACACTAAAAAGTATGAATAAATCAATGCAAAGAATAAAATATAATATGATAAAATAAAGTTTTTTTATTTTATTATTTGGGGGTGGGACTTGAATGTAAACGGATATCATAATTTACCACATATTACCATCGAAAGCTCCAAGTATTAAACAAAACAAAGTCCTTATCATAGGGTCAGTCTTTCCAAGTCCTTAGTGAGAAAATCGGCAATTAGGCCACATTGAGAAACAAAAAGTCGGGAAATCAAAGAAAACAAGTTTGATATCATCTATGCAATTTGTTTATATTTTCTTTTCCATGCCAAATATATTTGAAATCCCTTAAAAACATTCCCTCAAACTTTTACTTATTTTTTGGGGTGAGATTTTTTTTTTTTTTTTTTTTTTTTTCAATGTTAACCCTGCCTTGGAGAGTCAAACTCTCTGAGGAGTGAGGAATAGTGATTAATTAAAAAGTCAGCAGCATTAACCAAGCTTGATGTCCAGTATAACTTCTTGTCATAAAGTCATGGCTAATAAGCACATTTTCACAGTTGCTAATTTCTAATGTAATTACCCACTCTATATATCACATAAGCTATGAATAATTTAAAAATGATAATGGTTTCTTGTAGAAATAAGTTCTAATTTATATGGTTAGATTAGTTTTTTTTTATTTTAAAGGTTAGGTTAGTTTAGTGTCATTAAAAAGTTAAGATTTCCACAAAAAGAAACTATCTAAATTTGAAAAAGCATTAGATATTGACTGAAAAAACAAACTTGTCCTGAAAAATAGCAAAATTTTGTTCTGGCTAGGAAGGATATCAATCCTCTGCTGTGTGGTGAAATGAGGACGCCTCAGCGGTGCGCGGCGTGATCCGGCGAAAATGAAGAGTACGACAGTTTTTTCGGCCGGCAACGAGGGAGGGTCGTCTGGCAGTGTTGCTATAGTTTTCAGTGGCCTCATACTTCTCAAAGGCGAACAGGTGTTCGGGTAAAAGACGCCACTGAAATCGCCTATAGTCAGTCAGGAGTGGACCGGGGATGTTTTTTCGGGTTGCCGCCCGTTTCGTGGGCAGAACACCGGCCGCTCCCATCTGGACTACAAATTATTCAGCCAAGGATTCTAAGAAGGATACCCCGTTATTATACCTTGGAGGAAAGATCGTGACGCCACAGTGGCCAGTGATGGAACTAAAGATAGAAAATGGAACCAATTTTCTCTGTTTCACAAGGGATGGCTATATAATTTTGCTTAATTTTTCGCTTTTTTTTAAATTTTTTTTTTTATATCCACTCATTCAGAGGCACATTGATTTTTCGCCCTCCTTTTCTTATTAGTCGTATATTCACTCATTCATAGGCACATTGATACATACAGTATAGCCTACGTACAGATTAATATATTTTATTGTGTAATATCGGTTACATAAAGCCATAATGACTAGATTAATTTTGAAACTGGAAACCGAATTTTATGACTCCTAAGCATTGAAGTTCATACTTGCAATGTTGTGACAAGAATAATTATTGCATTCACATAACAAAATGATTGAGATAGACCAAGAATGATTACCATGTTAAAATGATCTATATAATTGATATACCAAATTACACACACACACACACACACACACACACACACACATACATATAAATAAATAAATCAATAAATAAATATATATATATATATATATATATATATATATATATATATATATATATATATATATATATATATATATATATATATATATAGTATATAGCTGTCTTACCCGTGAGACGTGGGACTGCATTATTAGGCCAAAGTAACAACAGGTTGGTCTTTCCAGTCAGCTTGCGTTGAAGCCACTGCATTCGTCTACAAGTGAAGTGTGTCAGTGCCAATAAAATTCAACTCAACAATAAAACCAGTCCCTATGTCACAACCTTTAAAGCAATCTGGATAAGGTAAGGCTAGATTTGTAAACGTTTTAACGATATTTACCTAACGTTTCCTCAGTGAGGCAGATACTCCGATATATAGAATGGCTTTTTATTTAAATGTTTCATATTTATTGACTTATCATTATCTATCACTACATACCTTTTAGTGTCTCTAGGGAACAGATGAAGGCCCATCCGTGGACAAGTTGCTCACTTTTTGCCACAAAGGCAGCAAGAACTGTTCCTTGCTGTACGTGGGGACATTTTGAATGTGATGGTGGAGCTTGCCGTTGTATGGCATCAACAGCTGGCCAGGGGTCCCCCTCCCCTCCACTACTTTTGACTGCTGCTGCCCTCTAGTGTCAACTGACGGCATAAACACATTCCTCAATTTCGCTAATTCGATCACTTTATCCTTAATTATAATATCCTTGAATTCAGCTCTGAGTAGCCACCCCTATGAAGAGGACGTCTCCACTCCCGCTCTCTGAAGAGGTTACTACCTGCGCCACTGAGGACGCACTCCTGCCCTGCCTTTGTCCCTGCCTCTTTTAAGTGCTGTGTGCTACCCTGTAATTACCCTGTAATTACCCTGTTTTGTGGTAGTAAACTAAGGAAGTTGTTCCAAGCTTTTGAATGTTATCCTGCCTTTCTGAGTGAGTCTGTAGTGTTTATCACAGTCTTCCTTATAACATTTCCAGGGTAGGCTCAACAAAAATTCATTGTATGTACATACCATTATATTTTATATATATATTTTTATATTTTTTCAACCCTCAAAAATTGAATATGTTATTAGCTTGTAAATGTGATTCTTAGTCAAAAACCATTTCACCTATGTTTGTAAAAATTACATGTAAAAAATAATAGCATATTATTTGTATACGTGTGTCGGGTATCCTGCCTAAAAGCATGACCTTCCTGGATTTTTAATCCACAAATCAGAGGTCTGGCCATAGTCTACATTTCCACCATACCACAATTTGGTAACCCGGTAGTGGCAGACCCACCCGATTCCATGGCTTTTCCCAGTGGAGGGACCAAAGCCTTGGTGTTTATTCGTCCATCCACTCCCTCTCTAAAAAGATTCCCCTCCATTTCGGGCTCGTGGGTTTGAGGAACAGGTCGGGAGAAATTACCGGTGTCAAATGAAGGACACTCCTCCCAGTGCAAGGACCTGAGCTTTCGGGTTTATTCGTCCAAACACTCCTGTTCCAAGAAGGCCCACCTCCAATTGGGGTTCCAAGGCTCGAGGAACAGGTCGGGTGCAATTCGTCGCCTCCACCCCAGAGTCCTGCCTGGCCGCCCCTCCGCCCGGAGTCCTGCCCGACCGCCCATCCGCCCAGAGACCTGCTGTCCCCAAACCCCCGACTGCAGTCCTGCCGGACCCTCTCAAGTCTTCTCGACCCACCCTCGACCCCTGCCGGCCCCCCAGAACACCTGCTGGCGCCACAACAAGCTCCAACTTCATCATGGCCCAATAACAAGATGCATGTCTCCTCAGCTGCTTTCCGCGCTCCTGAGTTTTGTCACCAGGACCCGGACATGTGATTTATCCTCTTGGACTGCACTTTTGAAGCTGCCAATTTAACTGCTGACCAAGTTCACTCATGCTGCGACTTCCTCACCACCCGACGTCCTCTCTCAAATGTCTGACATCATTGCAGCTGCAACAGCATCCAATACACCATATGAGGACATCAAGGCATCCATCCCGTTCCTCTATCAAGTTTCGTTGCAAGGAACTTCTGTCCAAAGAGGAACTTGGTAATGAGAAGCCTACATGCCTACTACGTCGCATGAAGAAGCTGGTTAGTGACAAATACAATGCCTTTGACACTGACCTCTTCAAGCAGCTGTTTTACCAGCGTCTGCCGACGTCCATCCACCAAGGTCTATTCACAGTCAAGAGTAAAAAGTTGTCTGTTGAGGACCTTGCTGCTCTAGCTGATGACTACATGGCGACTCTCACACCTCCAATATCTTCTGTCACCGCCTATGCTTCACCTGCACCTACCTCAGAGCCAGCAGTTACTGCCGTCACCCCACAAGCTTCGGACCTCCAGCAACTTACAGCTCTGGTGTCTAAGTTGATGGCAGATGTCTCAGGTCAAGAGTAAATTACGTCGCCGCCCTCACTCTCGCTCTCACTCACGCAACAGACATTGAGTTCTTCTCGCAGGCATCAGGATTATTGCTACTACCATAGCCATTTTGGTGCCAAAGCTCACAAATGCCAAACTCCTTGTAGTTACTAAGTGTCAAACACCTACGACGGTCATTGATGCAGCATAATGTCCGTCACACGTCATCAGTGCTGCTTCACATCTACGACGGCCTCTCCAACACACGCTTCCTCATCGACACGGGCGCAGCTGTCAGTGTCCTACCAGCTCGGGTTAGCCAGCGCTGTCTCAACCCTATCCTACATCTCTACGCCGCCAATAGCACCAGAATACCTGTCTACTGCCGGCATACACTGAAGCTGGACCTCAACCTGCGTCGGTCGTTTGAGTGGGCATTCTACTTTGGAGCTATGTCACATACCATATTAGGAGTAGACTTCCTGGGTACTTCTACCTGATGGTTGACGTCCAGGGACAAAGGCTGATAGACCCACTCACTGAACTCTCCGCCTCAGCCAAGACGACAAGGGGTGTGAGCACTCTGCTGTCCGTCATCAAACCTGAACACCAGTTTGTCGATACCCTCAAGGCGTACCCAGCACTTCTGCACTCATACTATCCCAGTATGCCGGTTCGCCACAACGTGACGCACCATATCGAGACCACCGAACCTCCTGTTCTCGCCAAAGTTAAACGCCTGCCTCCAGGGCGTTATAAGCAAGCTAAGCAGGAGTGTAAGTCCTCGCGCAAGGCATTATTCATCCAAGCAGCAGCAACTAGTCATCAGCACTCCACGTCGTCGACAAGAAGAATGGAGACATAAGGCCGTGTGGAAATTACAGAGCTCTCAACGCCATGACGAAAGAGGACGGTTATCCTATCCCCAACATCCAGGAGTTCTCTTCTCAACTCCACGGTTCTACCATCCAGAATTGACCTCGTCAAGGCCTTCCATCAAATTCCTGTCCACCCTGAAGATGTCCCCAAGACTGCCATCATCACCCCGTTCGGCCTCTATGACTATATGAGGATGCCGTTCGGCTTACGTGGGGCCACCCACGCTGATTTTTTACGAATATTTTGGAAATTATGGTTCTCCGTTTTTTTTTTTTTTCGCTCATCCTGTCTTTCATACCTCAAACTATTATTTGGTGGAGTTTTTTTTTTCCATAAATATTTTTTTTACCCCCCCCTCCCCAGAGGCCATATTTAATGGGTGTTGCGTCATAGCGTGATGCGCGCGCTAAAAGATGCGATACCTTTCAATGCCTATAATTACGTAGAACTATGACTAAAATAATTTTCTTTTTAAATAAATTTCTTGAATTGGCATCAATTTACCGTAGAGTGACGTGTCTGGTCACGGACAGTGAGGAAGGCGCCTTCTAATACCTTCACTTTCTTAGAAAGTTCTCCAGGAAGTCAACCTTGTGTACACAATAATATGTGAAAATTTCATGCCGATCAAATGAATACAAATAGCAGAACAAGGAAAAAATGGAAATAAAAACTTCGAGGCGATAACTCGAAATGTTTTTTTGCACTTAAAATAATTTCCCAAAATCGAAGAAAGCTCTGATCACCTTATGTTTGGTATCATTTTAAACTACAACAAAAGTCGAGTTTTTTGTTGGAATTATATTTTTAAATTTCTCAATAGAAAACGAGATAAAAAAGAAAATTATCCTTCAAAAACAAAACAAATAATCGAAAAACTAATTCGAACATATTGTAGATATATACATACAGTTTATATGGTAATTTTTTCAAAGCAATAAATTAAAAAATGAATTTTGTGAAATAATTTTTTTTTTTTTTTTAGTATCCCCTATCATTCTCCCAAATTTCATGAAATACACACAACAGCATTTCTGTACATAAGGAAAAAAACATGTTAAAATTTCAAACCAATTGGATGAACCATAAGCGAGATATGAGCCAAAACATGTTTAGTTGGTGGCTCCCCTTACGCAATCCTGCCCAGTCGTTCCAGCGCTTCATTGCTGAAGTTCTGCAAGGCCTTCCCTTCTGCTTTGCATATTTCGATGACCTCCTCATCCCTAGTAAGGACGTGACAACCCACAAGCAACATTTACAACAAGTTTTCACTAGGCTACAAGACTACGGCATACAGATCAATCTCGACAAGTCAGTCCTCGGTGTTACATCTATAGACTTTCTTGGTCACACTGTCACTTCAACAGCGTCACTCCACATCAATCAAAGTGCGAGTCCATCATGCAGTTCCCAAAGCCACCTTCCCAAAGGAAACTCTAGGAATTCCTTGGGATGATAAGCTTCTACAACCGCTTCATCCCACACTGCTCCCTCTTGCTACAACCACTGTACGCCATGCTCAGGCCAAAAAAAGGCCAGCCTGTCACCCTCTCATGGACTGAAGAGGCTGACGCCGCCTTCCTCGCTGCCAAGCAAGCTCTTGTGGACGCCACATCACTCTTCTTTCTTGTTCCTGATACCGAGACATCCATCGCAACAGACGCACTGGTGTCGGTGCAGTCTTGCAGCAACGCATCGATGGATGCTGGAAGCCACTTGCCTTCTTGAAGAAACATAACCCAGCGAAAGCGAAATACAGCACCTACGATCGAGAACTTCTCTCCATCTACAAGGTCATCAATCTCTTCCGTTACTTCATCGAGGGCCGCCGCTTCCACATCTTTACCGACCACAAACCATGTTACCATGTTTGTCAACAATAAGCAGTCCTACACCCCACAGCAGGTATGCCACACATTGGGCAATTCACGACCGACATCCGTTACATAAACACTCCAGCTGACGCTCTCTTCCGCAACATATCTGCTGTCGCCTACCCTACCATCGACTACACCACCATCGCTGCAGACCAAGTTTCTGACACAGAACTGCAGTGCCTCAAGGACAACCCTTCGTTGGTAATGAAGAAGGTGACACTGCCAGACAGTGGGCTCTCCCTCTATGCTGATGTCTCAACGGACTCTGTGCGTCCTTATGTCACTCAGCAACATAGGCAGCAAGTGTTTCCTCAGCTCCATGGCCTCTCCCACCCTGGGATTCGCGCTTCACAGCAGTTGACCGCCTCACGCTTCATCTGGGAGGGAATCAATAAGGACGTCAGACTCTGGATGCGTACCTGCATCAAGTGTCAGTCCTCCAAAGTGACGCGACAGACTCGCTCTCCTGCAGCCACCTTCACGCCTGTCTCCGAGAGGTTCCACCACCTCCACCTTCACCTGGTCAGGCCTCTATCACTCCCCAACGGTTGCCGCTACATCCTCACCTGTGTTGGCCGCTTCACGCGCTGGCCAGAAGCCGCACCCATCGCTAACATCACTGCCCACTCCGTCGCCCGTGCATTCATCGAGACGTGGATCTCGCGGTTTGGAGTTCCTCACAGCATCACCTCAGACCGCGGCAGTCAGTTCGAGTCAACTGTGTGGAGCAAGCTGATGTCTCTCCTTGGCTGCCGCCGCTACAGGACTTCCAGCTACTACCCACAGGCCAATAGCACTGTTGAAAGGTTCCACAGACAACTCAAGGCTTCCCTCACTGCTGCTGCCCAGAGAGAACATTGGTCGCTCGCCCTTCCGATGGTACTATTTGGCATCAGAACTTCCCTCAAGACAGACCTTCACTGCTCCTCCACCGACCTGATCTACGGCACCACACTACGCCTGCCTGGCAAACTGCTAGTTCTTGCCCTCAACACTGCAACCTGCAGTGCACAGGATTTTGCTACCCTCCTGAGACGTACTATGTCCGACCTCCAGCCAGTCCAGCTTCGCTGTTCCCAAGGCAAAACGTTTGTTCACCAGGATCTGGACAAGTGCACTCACTTCTCCGTCCGTGTGGATGCTGTCAAGAAGCCTCTCCAGCCGCCTTACCAGGGACCATTTGAAGTGATTAGGAGGACACGGGAGACTCACCATAGACCGCAATGGCATTTTTGACTTTCCGATCAATATATATATATTTTTTTTGTAAAATGTGCTTCAAGGGATAGAATAGGTCCTAAAATCAACCATGGAATTATTCTTTCTTCATATAAAATAATAAATATTGCATAAAATAAAAATCAAAGATGTAGAAAAGTCACATGACTTGAAAACGGTCGCTGATTGGTCGTGACGTCAGAGAGCATAATATATCAGAAGGCCGCCAACACCAAAACTTTGTATTCTCCCTCCCCTTTTCAGTCATGTTCACTAACATTGAATGGCTAATGCTAGACAAGTAATGCACATGTAATCCTGGGAATGTTATCTGTGCCTAGATAAATGAACTGCTAACAAAGTCATTAAACCACTTTTGCTAAAATAACGTTTTTTCAGTGTGTTTAATTCAGTTTTCGTAAAATGTTCCAACCTTTAGCCAGAATACCAGAAGCCCTCCCTTAAGTTTTTTTTTCACAAAATGATTCACGTTTTCAAATATTTTTGGTATGCCTAATGTATTCAAACCCCAAAACTAAATTATCTTGCCTGCAACGGAGCCAGCATGCCTTCTGGAATTTATGTTCTTATATACAAAAGTTATATGAAGTTTGCTCTCATATGAATATAAAAAAACTATTTCTCTCATCTTTGTTTTATCTTATAAAGTTAATGGGTTGTACACTTAAGGGGGTAGTACATGTAAATGAAGTTTCTTGTTGTAAAAAAGGAGGGCTGCAGATTCCTGCACACTATGCCAGGAAACACATTCTCTTAATGTCAATCTTTCAAAAGATGGAGAAAAGATTGACACTAAGAGACAGAGAGAGAAAATCCTGGCTGATGGTCTGAATTCAATGTTCAGTTACTGTATACTCTGCAAAGTTCAAGGAAAACCGTCTTTTCCCAGAAGTTCTGACATTTTAGCATGAGATCTTCAGAATACACTAGGTCATACAGAATTTTAACAATTTTCACATTCTTGGTAAGCTCAAAAGTATGCTTCTTTTCTACACGTTATGTGCATCAACATTTGCACTTGTGCCAGGTGTTTTGCTGCCACACAGTAACACCATCAGGTGATGCACCCATTACAGGATGTCTAGCTGTAAGGAAAATGCCTGTGAGATTAACTTTCCCTAATATTTTCTTAACTTCGTTAAGTACACAGTGTTCTAACTTTCTACCCCTTTTCATTGATCAGTGTCCTTTAGTCTAGAAGCACCAATCACTGACATTACTATTGAGCTGTTTATATTTCCTGATGCCTAACTCTTCACCTTTATGTGGGTTAAAAGCAAAGATGAGACCAGTTGTCCCTTCAGGAGCATTTTCTAACACTACAGTAATAAAACTGCCGGAAGCATTATATTCTGTCTTGGTCTTCGTTTTGGGATTTGGTCGAAGTGTTTCCAAAGCGGTTGTCTTGGTCTCCATTGGTACATTTGATAACCGAGCCTTTTTCCAGTAGGAGGTAGTTATAGGTTTGAGGTCATGACTTATGGGCTTAAAAACGCTCCAGCTACTTTCCAGCGTCTCATGAACCAGTTAGTGGCTGACATTGATAACTGTGCAATTTACATAGAAGACCTCATTGTGTTCAGTGATGCGTGGGAAGAACATTTAGTGCATCTAGAGAAAGTGTTGGTTTGTTTGTGGAGGCCTTCCTCGTACTGAATTTGAAAAAAATGTGAGTTTGTTAAAGCCCATGTACAGTATCTAGGATACATTGTAGGCCAGGGTAAAGTGTGTCCTCCCTTTAGTAAAGTGGAGGCTATTGCAAAAATTCCACGTCCAGAACATAGGAGGGGCCTACAACGTTTCTTAGGTATGATTGGATATTACAGGAGATTTGTGACTAGTTTTTCTGGTGTCATTGCCCCCTTATAGAATTGTTGAAGAAAGGGAAAAGGTTCCAATGGACCCCTGAGTGTGAACCTGCTTTTCAGTCCATCAAAGGATTTACTCACTAGTCGTCCCATCTTGCATTCTCCGGACTTCAAACGTCCTTTCAAATTAGCAACAGATGCTAGTAATCTTGGCACAGGTGCAGTGCTGCTGCAAAGTGACCATAATGATGATGATCATCCTATCAGTTACTTTAGTAGGAAATTTAATTCTGCTCTAATTCTGCTCTACTCTGTAGTGGAGAAGGAGCTTCTTGCCATCATTCTGGCTTAACAATTCTTTTCAGCTTATCTACTTCTTTCTGGTCCTGTTATTACTATTTATACAGACCACCACCCCTTGAAATTTTTGGATAAATTCAAAAATAAAAATCAGCGCCTCACTAGATGGAGTTTATTGCTGCAAGAGTATAATTTGGATGTAAAGCTTGTGAAAGGTGTTCATAATGTCCTGGCTGACGGTCTGTCAAGGGTTTAGCCAGGTCTTACTCAGTTTCTTAATTCTTGAGTTTCTTTGTAGTAGTCTCATGCTGAGCCAGACCTGTCTTTTGATGTGGGCATGTTACGACCGTCAGGTATTGACGTTAAATATTATTATTGGTGTCCTGAGAGCAATGTTTGTTTGTATGTAACCATATGTAATGTTCCCAGGGCAGCCTATTCTTTATATATATATATATATATATATATATATATATATATATATATATATATATATATATATATATATATAGTATACCTTATACTATTGTTTACTATATGTATAGGCGTTTTCAGTGGCGTCCATCCCAATCGCCCTACACCCGATCGCCTTTCAGAGCACGACCGCTTGCGTTCGGGTGAGACCCGGACAAATATGTACTGATCAGGCGTTTTCAGTGGCGTCCATCCCAAATAATATCCTTGATCCCAACCGCCCTACACCCGAACGCCTTCCAGAGTAGGCCTACGACCGCTTGCATCCGGGTCAAACCCGGACAAATGTGTTGATAGGCTACGAAAAAGGTGCTAACTTTTCCAGTTTTAAATCAATGAAAACTTCTATTCTGAGGCGCATGAAGATATGATAAGTAGTATTATGTAAGCAAAATAAATGTAGTAACACTTTTCTGATATTGAAATTCAGAGGAATTCTCCATGTGGTTAGGATTTAATGCATGACATTGGGCCTACATTCTCGGGTGCAGCTAGACCCCGAACAAAGTTGCTGATTGGCTGCGAGACTCACACTTCCTCATACTGATTTTTTCAAAAAAACCTTGTGATTCCGACTTCGACTTTCAGTTGTGTGAACCTTTTGTATTTTACGGGTTTTCAAAGTAAAAGTACTTGTAAAATATAAAGATGGTAGAATATTTACAGTGTTGCTTGCTAATGACATAGATTTATAACAATAATGTAGAAGACGTGATCTACACTATGCAGAGAGACAGAACAAGACAGAACGTAACAACAGAGCTCCCACCAAATCATCAATTATCTTCGTTCTTACAACATTTAACAGCCAGGAATCTTTCTGGCTGCTACAGGAGTGCTTCCACTACAAATATAAGCAAGAACAAATCCAACTAACATCGAGAAAACTGCTGAAAATGGCTTAAATCTGGGACATCAACGCTGCTTCCCGCCCGATACACCAGCGCCACCTACATACACAATACCCCCACTCCCCACTACCCACTACCAAGGTATTTCCTGCCTACTGTCTACTACTTCTGCTGTCTTATACAACTAAGGCACCCCATCCCGCAACTCGGAGCAAAAATAAGAAGCAGGTTAAGGAAAATACCAAGGATGGGTCTATGAATAGCTCTGAGGTTGGCGCCACCCACCATTACACTGCAGACGACACCAGCAAGGGCATGCAGGGCTGCAACATTACCACCACCACAACATACAACACTACTGTGCCTGATGTAGCTGGGATAATCTCTAAGGAACTCACCAACGCCAATCTATCAGGTGAAATGTAAAGTTTATATGTAAAGTTATTCAAACACAGTTTGATTCTTTTCTCACCAAACTTGATAATTTAAATTCTGCAAAAGATCAACAAATTGTCAACCTAGAATCAAAAGTCATTGCCCTAGAAAATAAAATCACCCAACTTGAAGATACCATTGATGATGTGGATCAGTATGAAAGGAGAGACACTGATTATTAGTGGTCCCTCCCTACCAGAAGAATCTTCAGATTTAATTGTGAATACTATCAAGCACAACCTTCATGAAAATATTTCACATTCTGATATCAATGTAGCACACCGCCAGGGCCCAAAAATACAAGACAAAAAGAGACCAATTATAGTAAAGTTGCAAAATCGTTAAAAAAATCAGAGTTAGTGCAAGCTTGCATCACAGTAAGGCCTCAACTTCACATCAATGAGTCTCTAACCCCTAAGCGACGATCCATTTATTCAGTCATACGGAAAATTAGGGCTCAGCATAGACACCTCTTCCAACAGTGCTACACATCTGACGGTAAAATTATAGTCAAACTGAAAACTCTACAGTTAAGCATACTATAACATCTGAACAATCCCTTAGCGACTTTCTTAGACAAGCACCCACTATTCAAAGATGTAACGGAGAACCTAGAGAGGATACAGAACCGTTCCACCTAGAACTCAAACATACTGTATGATTATATGACTATTTGTACTCTTATCCTCTCATAGTGCCCTCTGCCACAGTGTTATGTTCTATATACTTCATATTATGTATCAAGCACCTACATGTATGTATTATGTTTCATATACCACATATTATTATGTATTAACATGTTATATCTTCAGTTATGTTAAGTCCACACACATATCTGGATAATACAATTATATGCATGCCTGTTGCAGACTAGCAGCCACTTAGTTCTATTACTGTAATATATACATACACACTTTTTTTTTTTTTTTATCACTCACCAACCCATCACATTACTCAACTTCTCCACTTGACTCCATAACCTTACTGTCTTCTCTGTTACCACAGAATCTCTCACTACATCTCCTTCTCTTAACTTCACGACCTCTCATTTCCTTTCTACACCTCATTCCATTACATACCCACTCATTATTTCTTATTCTCCTGCCCTTTATCCTCATTCTCCATCTATTGTATCCATCATTAATTATGAATCTCCGTGATAACAATCTCTATGATACCCTTTTTGAAAATCCTGAAGGAAGACATGATGTGAATGATATAGGTTTAGATATAGTTAACTTCATGTACAGCTCGATAAACAGATATTATTTGTAAATATCACAACATTAACTCTTATAAAGAGTTTATTTTCTTTGAAAAATTGGGACTTCCACAAAAAAGAAACCTATCTAAATTTGAATCAAATGTAATTATCTACTTTATATATCACATAAGCTATGAATAATTTTAAAATGATGGTGGTTTCTTGTAGAAATCAGTAAGTTATATGGTTAGATTAGTTTCTTTAACTTTAAAGGTAAGGTTAGGTTAGTTTAGTGTCATTAAAAAGTTAAGATTTCCACAAAAAGAAACTATCTAAATTTGATAAAGTATTAAATATTGACTGGAAAACAAACTTGTCCTGAAAAGTAGCAAAAGTTTATTCTGGCTTGGCAGGATATCAATCCTCTGCTGTGTGGTGAAATGAGGACGCCTCAGCGGTGCGCGGCGTGATCCAGTGAAAATGAAGAGTACGACAGTTTTTTCGGCCGGCAACGAGGGAGGGTCGTCTGGCAGTGTTGCTATAGTTTTCAGTGGCCTTATACTTTTCAAAGGCGAACAGGTGTTCGGGTGCAGGGCGAACAAAAGACGCCACTGAAAACACCTTATGTATCTATCTATTGTATGTAATCTCGTTATTCGTAAATGTATTGTAATGTTCATATAACTGCGTAGCGTCTAGAGAGTTCGTTGATGACTAGCCGGGTCACGTTTTGTCAGGTCAGCGGAATTTATGTGACAAACAACACTGCTCTGTGAAGGCCGGGCACTCGTCGCTCCCCCGAGGGAAGCGAAGTATGTAATGCCATATATGAATTTATTTGTAATGTATGCGTCTATATTATAATTGTGTAAATGTATTATTAGAATAATATTGTAATTTCCGTTCGCATTAGAGAGTTGCAATATAGGCGATGTGTGGCGTAATGGTGTTTCTCCACCGAGGGAGGGAGAGAGAAGCGCGACGGACGAAAACCGGACAGGACAGGGACCAAGGATATTATAAGCAAGGATGAAGTGATCGAATTGGCGAAATTGAGGAAAATGTTCATGCCGTCAGTGCACACTAGGGGGTAGCAGCAGTGGAGAGTAGTGAAGGGGTGGGGACCCCTGGGCCGGGCCAGCTGTTGACGCCACACAGCGGCAACGCTCCACCAGCACCACCATATTCAAAATGTCCCCGCGCACAGCAACAACAAGGAACAGTTCTTGCTGCTTTTGTGGCGAAAATTTAGCAACTTGTCCACGGATGCGCCTTTATCTGTTCCCTAAAAACACTAGAAGGTATGTAGTGATAGATAATGATAAGATAAGTCAATAAATATGACACATTTAAATAAAAAGCCATTCTATATGTCGGAGTATCTGCCTCACAGAGGAAACGTTAGACAAATATCGTTAAAACATTTACAAATCTAGCCTAACCTTATCCAGATTGTTCTAAAGGTTGTGACATATTGACTGGTTTTATTGTTGAGTTGAATTTTACTAGTGCTGACACACATTTCACTTGTAGACGAATGCAGTGGCTCCAACGCAAGCTGACTGGAAAGACCACCACCTTGTTACCATGGGCGAGGCGATACGTGGAGCAGCGAGCCTCCCTCCCTTCCTCGCTGCCTGCCTCCCTCGCGTTTAGCACATGGCGGCAGTAGCAATAACACATTGTGGGCCCCATTCTGGCCCAGGGCAGGCGACGTGGCAGCACGAGGTAGGAGATGCAGGGCCACTGGGCCATATATAGACGCGCGCCCCGACACACACTTAGTTGTGCAGGGTCTTCAATAGTGTGTGTGTGTGTGTTCTATCAATAATTTTATGTGAATGTAATGATTATTCTTGTTCAATGCTCAGGAGGCATTAAAATTTTGTTTACAGTTTGAGAATTAATCTAGTCATTATGGCTATTGACTTTATGTAACCGATATTACACAATAAAATATAATAATCTATATGTATCAATGTACCTATGAATGAATACGACTAATATAAGAAAAGGAGGGCGAAAAATTAAGCAAAACAATATAGCCATCCCTTGTGAAACAGAAAATGGGTTCCATTCTCTATCTTTTAGCTTCCGTCAGTGGCGACTGTGGATGTGTGGATCAGTTATTTTGGTTTATTATTTTTGTTATTATTATTATTTGGTTTATTATTTGTTATTTAGGTTATTATTTGGTTTATTATATTTAACTTCTCAGTTATTTTGGTGTTGCTTGGTTCTTGAATTATTCTTATTTTTGAGGTGAAATATTCAATCTTTGCGTTATTTTAATTTTACTGCAATTGATTATAAACCCCTTAACTGTAACTGACCTGACTTATTTCTATCCTAGTTAAACTTAACTTGTAATCTTAATTATTTGTGAATAATTCTTGTAAATATATTCTTTTCTTAGATCTCCATCCCCTAGAACTTATATTAATTTTATTAATTTTATTATTTTTTTCTTTTCTATTCACACCCCTGAGTTAACCCAAAGCGTTAAACATGTTGTAACGTGGCCTTATTATTCATTCACCTCACTTATTGGCAGGTTCCCCAGTTGGGTTGGGAATTTTGTCAGGGTTTAACCTGGGGTGGTATATGTGGTATATATATATATATATATATATATATATAT
>CM035184.1:11452016-11474877 GCA_020233015.1 Callinectes sapidus
TCACACCTCACACCTCTTTCACGGCCTCCCAGCAGGCTTCCACAATGTCAACTAGGCACACACAGTCCAGGCGCACACACTGCCAACACACAGGCGCTATTACATGGCAGTCAGAATATATTTGTCCAGGAACAAGGGGAAGCGAGGCAGCTCTTCCCTCTGTCCTCCTCACTGGGCCCCAACTCTCTTCTCTCTGCTCTCTCCCCTCACTGCCTGTGGCCGGGACGATTTGCTGAATCGTCAACATTCCTCTGCCTCGCTCCGATGTGCCTCTCTCTCTCCTTCCCGTCCCAGACCCGTTGCTTCTTTTTCTACTCTCACGCCCACCACGCACATACATACACACATACCCACGGCCACGGCCCCCCCCCTAATACATGGGTTCGTAACACTACCCCCACTCTTGCAAAAAGGCCAACCCGGCCGTCTTCAACTCCCTACAAAAGAAAATAAACTAAACAGAATAAAAGAAAAATAAATCACTTCTACTTCTTAACCTACACAAGAACTAAATTTCTACATAGTCCCTTAACCACTGCGGTGGCCTCCGGGCCCTGGTAGGCCGGTTAGTCTCAAACACCTGTCCTTGGGCCTCACCATCGCTGCTGTCACTGCTGAAACCACTGTCACTCCTCTCTTCACCCTGGCTATCGCTGTCTAGAGCAGGGTTGTCACCACTCTCACTCCCAGGTCAGGGAAGAGTTTGGACAGCGCCATCCTAGCCCTCCCAGGAAAAAGTGACATCTCCAGCATACCTCCACAGACGGTCCACATGCGATCAACGTGGACAATGCGCGGCCGCTTACGTGTGCCATCGCCCAGCTTGCAGATGATGCCTGAGAGCCGCTCAAGGACAGTACACGGGCTCTCCCAGTTGTTCTGCAGCCTCGGGGCGAAGCCTCGTCTCTCGCGGGAATGGTACAAGGCAGACGCGGTCGCCCACCGCATCTGCACGTCCCCGGCGCGTGGCACCAGCGCTGCTGCAACGCCGCCACAACCTCAGGCGACGTCTGTGGCAGCTTTCCCCCAGGTGGTCGTCCACTAGCTGCCGGTAGGGAGCGACATCCGCGGGCTTACACGGCAGTGGCCCCGCGATATCCACCGCCATCCTCTCCCACGGGGCGCCGAACTGGTACCACCTCAGAGCTGCTCTGGTGCGTCGTTCCGATTCCTTCTCGACGACGCCAACGTGGTACAACTTGCAGCACCACTCCTCCACTCCCTGTCCCATGGCAACCCAGCACAAGCGACGCAGAGTCTTCTTGCGCTTCAGGTGCCCACCAGAGATGCCAGCATGCGCCTCCTCCAGGAATTCAACCTGCAGGGAGAAAGGGTTTACCAGCAGCCACGTCTGCTGTGTCGTTGCATCCTCCACGCGCCTTTGCCACACACCGTCTTGTATGTGCAGCATCTCCTCCTGCTCCACCGAGTCCTCGGTAGCAGGAATTTCCGGCAAGAATTCCTCCTTGCACGGCTGCTCCTTCCTGCACGACTCCTCACCTTCCTCTGTCCACCCAAACACCGGGTGGACATGTTGGCCGCCGTCCCGCTGCTGGCCAGCCTCGCTCTGTCCGCTTCCAATTCCCCCGGGGCCCATCTTCACCGCTCCGCCGTTCACCTCACCACCGCAGCTGCTCACCGCTGTTTGGCTTCCACAGGCTTCCTCAGTGGCGTCCGCCGCCTCTCCCCTCACGACTCGGCAGTGCCGCTTCAGTCTCTCCTCCTCGACATCCGAACTCGTCACGAGGCTCTCCACCTGTTTAGCAGGACCCTCAAGGACCAGTGGTACGATTTCTCCACGTACCTGCCACTGCATCCTTCCGAAGTCATGACACACTGCATTCCCAAACAGGGACTCCAGCCCCAACAGACAGGGTTCTTTCATGTCGGCAACAGAGACTCTCAGCTCACAGTGGCCAGTCACGCCACACAACTGCTGGTCTGACACAGGGGATGGGGCTGCCACAACTTCTTCCCTCACTTGTGCGTTCCCTGCCGCCAGGTTAATTTGTGCTGCCTGCTCGTCCATTTTCACCTCCTGCAGTCCGATTTTCCTCAACTTCTGGCAAATTATCGTCGTCTGCCGGTCTATTTTCTCTGTCTGCTGGTCTATTTTCACTATTATTTCTGTCATCAGGGCTCGAAGCATCGCCATCATGGCGGAACTTTCCTTTCTGGCCAATGTGACGTCACTAGCGTCGCCCACAGACACAGAGGCACCATCCCCGTCATCTTGTTGTTTGCGTTCATCCTCCATTTTGCTACTACAACACTCGGCTATTCACTTTGCACCATCAGCTATCCCGCTACTCCTGACACCACTGTTACGTTAACCCCCTCTTTCTTCACATCCTCTCTCTGCCCTCAGCAGCACGTCTCAGGCCACAGGGTTCACACAGGCCTCCCAGGTGCACAAGCAGGGCAATAGGGCATAGGGGGGGTTGCGTAACTTCCACACGGTTCGGATGGGCAAGTGTAGCGAAGTGTTCCTATAGCAGCTCAAAATGGGGGACAAAGCAAACACACAGAGTTCACTTTGGCTAGTTTACTCGGCAAACATTACAGGTAACACGGGGGGGACCATGACACAACGCATCCACTATGACAAAGGCGCGCTCCGCGAGGCGACACACAAGGCGGCAGCTCGGGCCTCCTCACACCTCACACCTCATTCACGGCCTCCCAGCAGGCTTCCACAATGTCAACTAGGCACACACAGTCCTGGCACACACACTGCCAACACACAGGCACTATTACATGGCAGTCAGAATATATCTGTGCAGGAACGAGGGGAAGCCAGGCAGCACTCTCACGCGGTTCCTCCCTCTGTCCTCCTCACTGGGCCTCAACTCTCTCCTCTCTGCTCTCTCCCCTCACTGCCTGTCGCCGGGCCGGCGTCAGAAACTATTTGCTGAATCGTCAACATTCCTCTGCCTCGCTCCGATACGCCTCTCTCTCTCCTTCCCGTCCCAGACCCGTTGCTTCTTTGTCTACTCTCACGCCCACCACGCACATACATACACACATACCCACGGCCACGGCCTCCCCCCCCCATACATGGGTTCGTAACAATATATATATATATATATATATATATATATATATATATATATATATATATATATATATATATATATATGAGAGAGAGAGAGAGAGAGAGAGAGAGAGAGAGATGTGTATGTTATTCACGGTCGCACGTCGCAGTCGCCTGCTGGTCACCCAGCCAGCATTTCCCCACGACCTACAGAGCGACCTCAGAGCTCATATAGACCAATCTTAAGTTAGGGCTGAAACGACATCATACACTACACACTGGGACAGCGAAGCCACAACCTCTCGACAAACCTTACCTAACCTCCCTGCGCCCGGGACTCAAACCGGGCCCTCTTGATGCTAACCGCTACACTACGCGGTGTGTGTGTAATTTTTTTTTCACTGTCGTGGTCGCATACTGGTCACCCAGCCTTTACCCTAAGGAGCGAGCTCAGAGCTCATAGATCTTCGGGTATGGCTGAAACCATATCACACATATTCCTAATATGCTTATAACTATCACTATACGAACATGCTATACACAATGTGTGTGTGTATGTGTGTGTTTACATGCGAGAGAGAGAGAGAGAGAGAGAGAGAGAGAGAGAGAGAGAGAGAGAGAGAGAGAGAGAGAGAGAGAGAGAGAGAGAGAGAGTGTGTGTGTGTGTGTGTGTACGTGCAAGTAATGTGAGTCTGTCGTAGTTACTCTACCTATCCACCCGTTTTCTTTTCTGGTAAACATGCTCACCCACCCAGCAACTACGTGACGTCAGAGGGTGCGCAGAACTCTCAAAGTGGGCCAACCCTGTATTCTCTTAATCCTGTCAGCAGTTGGTTGCTGGCCAGCAGCCACCAGCAGGGAGAGAGAAGGCAGTTGTTAGCGGATGAGAAGGACAAAGGGAAGATCCGTGTGAGAGTGCTGCCTCGCTTCCCCTCGTTCCTGGACAGATATACTCTGACTGCCATGTAATAGCGCCTGTGCGTTGGTAGTGTGGGTGCCAAGACTGTGTGTGCCTAGTTGACATTGTGGCAGCCTGCTGGGAGGCCATGAAAGAGGTGTGAGGTGTGAGGTGGCCCGACCTGCCGTCTTTCTGTGTGTCGCCTTTCCGAGCGCGTCTTTCCCCTTGTGTGAGGCGTTGTGTCACATGGTCCCCCCATGGTACATGTAGTGCTTGCTGAGTAAACTGGCCAAAGTGAACTCTGTGTGTCTGCTTTATCCCCCATTTTGAGCTGCTCTGGGTACACTTCGCTATACTTGCCCATGTGAACTGTGTGGAAAGTATGCGACACCCTTTGTACCCTGGCGTGCCTTGCCTGTGCACTCTGTGGCCTGTGACTGTGCTGTTAGGGGCAGAGAGTGGGTGTGAAGTAGAAGGGAGTTAATGTAACAGTGGTGTCAGGAGTAGCGGGATAGTTGATGGTGCCAAGTGACTAGACGAGTGTTGTAGTAGCAAAGTGGAGGATGAGAGCAGACGGCAAGATGGCATGGATGACACCTCTGTGTTTGTGGGCGAGGCTAGTGACGTCATATTGGCTGGAAAGGAAAATTCCGCCAAGCTGGTGATGCTCCGGGCCCTGATGACACAAATGCACCAGAAATTGATAACAATGGACCAGCTAGCAGCAGAAATGAACCTGGCAGCAGCGAGACGACGTTGTCAGGGAAGCACTGAAGTCGTCCACAGCAGAATGGAGGAAGAAGTTGTGGCAGCTCAAGAATCCCCTGTGTTAGACCAGCAGTTGTGTGGCGTGACTGGCCACTGTAAGCTGAGTCTCTGTTGCCAACATGGAGGAACCCTGTCTGTTGGGGCTGGAGTCCCCGTTTCGGAATGCAGCATGCGATGACCTCAGAGAGAGGCAGAGGTAGGTTCGCGGAGAAGCCATGCCACTGTTCCTGGAGGGCGCTGCTGAGCAGGTTGAGAGCCTCGTGACAAGTTCGGATGTCGAGGACGAGAGACTGGAGCTGCACTGCCGAGTCGTGAGGAGAGAGGCGGCGGATGCCGCCACTGAGGAAGCCTGTGGAGGCCAAGCAGCGGTGAGCAGCTGCGGTGGTGAGTTGAACGGGGACGCAGGGAAGGCAGGCCCCGTGGGAAGCAGAAGCAAAAGGAGCAAGGCTGGGCAGCAGCAGGGCGGAGGCCAGCATGTCCACCTGGTGTTGGGGTGGATGGAGGAAGGCGAGCAGCCATACAGGGAAGAAATCTCTTTGGAAAGCTCTGCTACTGAGGGCTTGGTGGAGCAGGGAGAGATACTGCACGTACAAAACGGTGTATGGCAGAGGCGCATGGATGATGCAGCGAAACGACATATGTGCTGCTGGTAAACCCTTTCTCCCTGCAGGTTGAGTTGCTGGAAGAGGCACATGCTGGCGTCTCTGGTGGGCACCTGGGGCGCAAGAAAACTCTGTGTTGCCTGTGCCGACGCCTGTGCTGGATTGGCATGGGACAGGGAGTGGAGTGGTGCTGCAAGCTGTACCACGTTGGCGTCGTCGAGAAGGAATCGGAGCGAGGCACCACAGCAGCGGTGAGGTGGTACCAGTTCGGCGCCCCGTGGGAGAAGATAGTGGTGGATATTGCAGTGCCACTGCCGTGTAAGCCCCTAGGATGGCACTGCCTATCGGCGGCTACTGGACGACCACCTGTGGGAGATCTCGCCTGAGTTTGTGGCGGCATTGCAGCAGCACTGGTACCAGCCGCGTGCCGGGGACGTGCAGATGCAGTGGCCGACCGCGTCTGCTTTGTACAATCCCCGCGAGAGACAAGGCTTCGCCCCGAGGCTGCAGAGCAACTGGAAGAGCCCATCTATTGTCCTTGAGTTGCTCTCAAACATCATCTGCAAGCTGGGCGATGGCACACGTAAGCGGTCGCACATTTTCCACGTTGATCGCATGTGGACCGTATGTGGAGGTATGCAGGAGATGCCACCTTTTCCTGGGAGGGCCATGATGGTGTTGTCCAAACTCCTCCCGCACCTGAAAGCGAGAGCGGTGACGACCCCGCTCTAGACAGCGATGGCCAGGGTGAGGGGAACATTGCATTGCAGCAGCACTGGTACCAGCTGCGCGCCGGGGACGTGCAGATGCAGTGGGCGACCGCGTCTGCCTTGTACAATCCCTGCGAGAGACGAGGCTTCGCCCCGAGGCTGCAGAGCAACTGGAAGAGCCCGTGCACTGTCCTTGAGTGGCTCTCAAACATCATGTGCAAGCTGGGCAACAGCACACGTAAGCGGCCGCACATTGTCCACGTTGATCGCATGAGGACCGTCTGTGGAGGTATGCAGGAGATGCCACCTTTTCCTGGGAAAGCCATGATGGTGTTGTCCAAACTCCTCCCGCACCTGAGAGCGAGAGCGGTGACGACCCCGCTCTAGACAGCGATGGCCAGGGTGAAGGGAACAGTGATTGGTGACAGCAGTGACAGTGATGACAGCAGTGACAGTGATGAGGCCGAAAGGCAGGTCTTTGAGAATAACTGGCCTACCAGGGCCCAGTGGCCACCACAGTGGTTAAGGAACTATGTAGGAATTTAGTTCTTGTTGTAGAGGGTCAGGTATTAGGCTAGGGAACTTACCTACCCTCTGACAGAGTTAATTTATATTTTTTCCGGGAACAAAGAAAGAATGTGATCAATGTTTTTAACAGTATATTCTCAAAAGACAACAGTTAAGATGTTTAACCACTTTGGGCTGCAAAAGAAAAGGCATAGAGACATCTGACACCAAATTACACCACTGAGCAATAACACCACCACCTGAGAACACAAACACTAACCTATTTACTCTCCAATCTTAATCACGCCAGGCACCCTACACCTGACATACCTCTGGGCGACACTACACACTGCGTGTCTTACCTCAAGTCCACCGTATACTCACAGCATCCCACATGTGACACAGTGCCCACACGCCCGCATCCGTCTTCCCAAACCCCTGCAAGCCGAGTCACTCCCTTGGGCAAGGATTCTCTAAGAAGGATACCAAGCCAGGAATTTTACCTTGGAGGAAAGGTCATGGCGCCACAGTGCCACTGACGGAAGCTAAAAGATAGTGAATGGAACCCATTTTCTCTGTTTCACAAGGGATGGCTATATTGTTTTGCTTAATTTTCGCCCTCCTTTTCTTATATTAGTCGTATTCATTCATAAAGTGTGTGTCAGGGCCCTGCAGCTCCTACTTCATGCTGCCTCGTCGCCTGCCCTGGGCCAGAATGGGGCCCACAATGTGTTGTTGCTACTGCCGCCATGTGCTAAACGCGAGGGAGGCAGGCAGCGAGGAAGGGAGGGAGGCTCGCTGCTCCACGTGTCGCCTCGCCCATGGTGACAACAGGGTGGTGGTCTTTCTAGTCAGCTTGCGTTGGAGCCACTGCATTCGTCTACAAGTGAAATGTGTGTCAGCGCCAATAAAATTCAACTCAACAATAAAACCAGTCAATATGTCACAACCTTTAGAGTTTAGAACAATCTGGATAAAGTTAGGCTAGATTTGTAAATGTTTTAACGATATTTATCTAACGTTTCCTCAGTGAGGCAGATATTCCGATGTATAGAATGGCTTTTTATTTAAATGTGTCATATTTATTGACTTATCATTATCTATCACTACATACCTTTTAGGGTTTCTAGGGAACAGATGAAGGTGCATCCGTGGACAAGTTGCTAAATTTTCGCCACAAAAGCAGCAAGAACTGTTCCTTGTTGTTGCTGTGCGTGGGGACATTTTGAATGTGATGGTGTCGGTGGAGTGTGCCGCTGTGTGGCGTCAACAGCTGGCCCAGCCCAGGGGTCCCCCACCTCTTCACTACTCTCCACTGCTGCTGCCCCCTAGTGTGCACTGAGGGCATGAACATTTTCCTCAATTTCGCCAATTCGATCACTTCATCCTTGCTTATAATATCCTTGCCCTTGGGCATGCTGGGGCAAGCTTCCCGCGTCCTGCGTCCCTGGGGCAAATCGTGCCACATGTCTCTCTCTGCCACTACTCAAACTACACATACTTAACCATACAGATCTTTCCTTCCCACACAATACATCTAATTCTCCCCCCAATTACACACTACATTCCCTTACGACAGTTCCCCCGTCCTTACACGAATACACACGGTAAAATACAACTAGGCAATATCGTCGCGCTTCTGACAACACACACAACTGCGATCCCATTGAGCTATTGCACCAATATTCTCTCGCCCGCTAAGTTTAAATTCTGGACACTGTTACAAACACTATTGTGTATTGTATTGGATAAGATGTAAAAGTGATTTATTTTTATTTTATTCTGTTTAGTTTATTTATTTATCTTTTTAGTAGGGAGTTGAGGATGGCCGGGTCGGCCTTTTTGCAGGGGGGGGGGGGGGGGATATGAACCAATGTATGGGGGGCAGTGTACTTGTTTATGTGTGTCTGTATGGGGGTGGCGGGCTTGAGGGGAGACAAAGACAAAGAACGGGTCTCAGACGGGAGAGAGAGAGAGAGAGAGAGAGAGAGAGAGAGAGAGAGAGAGAGAGAGAGAGAGAGAGAGAGAGAGAGAGAGAGAGAGAGAGAGAGAGACGCGTGTCAGAGGAGCGAGACAGGGAGGGGATTTTGACAACTCAGCATTTGGTTGCTGGCCGGCTACCAGCAGGGAAAGTGAGCCGAGAGGAGGTAGTTGTGAGCGGGTGAGAAGGACAGAGGGAAGATCTGCGTGAGAGTGCTGCCTCTCTTCCACTCATTCCTTGACAGATATACTCTGACTGACCTGGAGTCTCACGCGCTTTATATTTCTGCCCAAAATCATGCCAAGTCTGTTCATCAACATGCCAAAAACTCCTTCATTCATATAAAGTGTCAAAATCTTTCCAAATACAACTCATCTCGAGACTTCTAGCATCTAGCCAAAAACATCTCCAACAACTTTACTTCTTCATCTTTCCCTCCTTTAGTTCAACCAAATGGCACCAATGCCAACTCATCTATCCTTTGCTAATAACCCTACCTTGGATGATTAAAGGAACTACCATCCTACTGCTTTAATCTCCTGCTTATCTAAAGTCTTGAATTTATTCTCAACAAGAAGATTCTTAAACATCTATCACTTCACAATCTTCTATCTGACGGCCAGCATGGCTTCTGTCAAGGCCACTCTACTGGTGATCTTCTGGCTTTCCTTACTGAGTCTTGGTCTTCCTCTTTTAGAGATTTTGCTGAAACTTTTGCTGTAGCCCTAGCTATATCAAAAGCTTTTGATAGAGTCTGGCACAAAGTTTTCATTTCCAAACTACCCTCCTATGGCTTCTCTCCTTCTCTCTGCAACTTCATCTCAAGTTTCCTTTCTGATCGTTCTATTGCTGCTGTAGTAGACGGTCACTGTTCGTCCCCTAAATCTATCAACAGTGGTGTTCCTCAAGGGTCTGTCCTATCACCCACTCTCTTCCTATTATTCATCAATAATCTAAACCAAACTTCTTGCCCTATCCACTCCTATGCTGACAATACCACCTTGCACTTTTCCACGTCTTTCCATAGACGAGCAACCCTTCAGGAAGTACTACACAGCTCACGCAGGGAAGCCTCAGAACGCCTAACTTCTGATCCCTCTAAAATTTTTGATTGGGGCAAAGCAAACTTAGTGTTGTTCAATGCCTCAAAAACTCAATTCCTCCACCTATCAACTCGACACAACCTTCCAAATAACTATACCCTCTTCTTCAATGACACTCAACTGTCCCCTTCTCCTACACTGAACATTATTGGTCTATCCTTTACTTGTAATCTAAACTGGAAACTTCACTTCTGCTCTCTAGCTAAAACAGCTTCCATGAAGTTGGGTGTTCTGAGCTGTCTCCGCCAGTTTTACTCGCCTCCCCAACTGCTAGCTCTATACAGGGGATTCATCCGTCCATGTATGGAGTATGCTTCACATGTTTGGGGAGGCTCCACTCATACAGCTCTATTGAACAGGGTGGAATCAAAAGTTTTTTGTCTTATTAACTCCTCTCCTCTGACTGACTGTCTTCAGTCTCTCTCTCATCGCCGCAATGTTGCCTTTCTTGCTCTCTTTTACCGATATTTTCATGCTAACTGCTCTTCTGATCTCGCTAACTGCGTGCCTCCCCTGCTCCCGCGGTCTCGCTGCACAAGACTTGCTTCTTTCTCTCACCCCTATTCTGTCCACCTCTCTAATACAAGAGTTAACCAGCATTCTCAGTCTTTCATCCCTTTCTCTGGTAAACTCTGGAACTCTCTCCCTGCTTCTGTATTTCCACCTGTCTATGACTTGAACTGTTTCAAGAGAGAGGTATCAAGACACTTATCCCATTATTTTGGCTCATGAATCTGAACTTTCCTGGGACCGGCACTACAGTGGGCTTTTTTTTATTTTATTTTATTTTTGTTGCCTAGGCCGCCTCCTTTCTACATAAAAAAAAAAAAAATAGTGCCTGCGCGTTGGCAGCATGGGTGTCAGGACTGTATGTGACTAGTTGACATTGTGGAAGATCTGGAGGCCGTGAAAGAGGTGTAAGGTGTGAGGTGGCCCGACATGCCGCCTTGCCGAGCGCTGTGTGTCGCCTTGCCGAGGGCGCCTTTCCCCTTGTGAGGCGTTGTGTCACATTAGCACTTTTTAATGCGATTTCTGTCGACTTTTCACAGTTCCGCATGAATTTATCGCATGAATTTGTCAGACGATCGGGATCGTTTCCGTCGGCAAATTTCCCCTTTTGTTTTCAGGCGTCTCTTCAACGCTCTGAAAGTGTACCAGAACGCTTTGTTATGGCAGCGAATGAACATCCAAGGTGGACACGCCTTTCAGAAGAGTTCCTTATAAGAAACCATAGGTGCCTCTGGGACCACACAGACGATTGTTATTAAAATAGGCCTGAAAAGAGCGGTCTGTGCCGACCAAGGATCCTTGGTGCCGACGGAAAGTATCTGACGAAACACCGTTTGTGTGTGACGGGCCGCAGCCAGGTTATCGTCGATTTTCAGAAAGACGACGGAAAAAGTTAACGGAAAAAGTGCGTGACACCGTCTTTACGTGTACTGCTTGCTGAGTAAACTGGCCGAAGTGAACTCTGTGAGTCTGTGTGTCTGCTTTGTCCCCCATTTTGAGCTGCACTAGGTACCTTTCGCTACACCTGCCCATCCTAACTGTGTGGAAGTTACGCGATCCCCCCCCCCCCTGTGCCCTGTCTTGTCTTGCCTGTGCACTCTGTCACTGTCCCTGTGGCCTGTGACTGTGCTGTTAGGGGCAGAGAGTGGGTGTGAAGAAGAAGGGGGGTTAACGTAACAGTATGATACGTCCAAAGTTGGAATATGCAGCAGTGGTGTGGTTACCAAATGCGAAAAAAGTATTGTTGCGGCGGCGCCAAGTGTGAAGATAGCGTTGGCAAAGCTACCAGATTGGCAATGATGACATTGGTGCAGAAGTGGTAGTAAGGGCTGGAGTTTGAGGCCAGGTGGATATCTTGTGCCTGATTGGCCAGTAGAAGGGACGCGACTAGGACTCGGCTAGAGGGGCGACACAAGGGAAAGGGGGGCTGTTGTCAGCAAATAGTTTCGGCCCGACGGGTCTGGCGGGCGGCGACAGGAGTGCTAGTGAGGGGAGAGAAGAGAGAGGAAGAAGTTGGGGCCCAGTGAGGTGAGAGGACGGCAGCCTGCCCATGCTCTCCCTGAGGATGAGAGCGCCTGCCCCGCTCTCCCCTGAGGACGTGTTCTTGCCCCGTTTGTGTTGTGGTAAAAGTACTGTGTGACATCCTGTATTAACTCTTGTGTGCCAGTAAAGTAAGGAAGTTGTGTCGTGCCTTTAACTGTATTCCTGCCTCTCTGAGTAAGTCTGGGGTCTGTGGGTCTGTACCTCGCTTCCCTTGCTAGCCACGAATCTTCGCCGAGAAGTGTCCCTGTGTGTGTGTGCTGCCGACCCTGTCCTGTATAGCTGTCCTGAGGGTGACGCTGTTGGTACTTGGTAAGAGTGTACCTGTCGTCGCCTTGGAAGCTGTGTATTGGTGTGTGTGGACGAGGGGGGGCCAGCATAACAGTATATAAAGAAACTAGAAAAGATCCAAAGAGTAGCCACAAAAATTATTAAGGGAGCTGACATATGAAGGCATTCAAAGAAATGGGACTGCCAACCTTACAAGACAGAAGAGAGAGAGGAAATCTAATAACTCTATTTAAGATAGTAAATGGTATTGAAAAGTTGAACAAGCAAAACCTGGTGATGATGGAAGAAGGAAACAGACAAATGAGAAGACACTCAAGGAAGATCAAAAGGAGTCGGAGTCTAAAGGACACAAAAAATTAGTTTTCCACAAAGAATTGTGGACACCTGCTGGAATGGATTAGAAGAGGAGGTTGTTACAGCAACCAGTATACATAAATTAAAGGAAATGTTGGATACATGGAGATATGAAGACAGGACACTATGAGCCCCGCTCGAACCCTGTATAATACTACTAGGTAAATACTACGCGGAGAGAGAGAGAGAGAGAGAGAGAGAGAGAGAGAGAGAGAGAGAGAGAGTCTAATAAACTTCAAGAAACTAGTTTACGTATATGCCACTTATGTCATCTCATCCCCTAGTATGTACTCACATATGCTAGAGATAATTGATAAACACACAGGTAGTACGAATATACAATGTTAAACACTGTAGCTACATATAATTCATATTACAGTAATCATTATCATCCTGACAACTTAACTCATGAAATCGCTTACACACACTACATACATGAAATCAAGGAACATACAAGAATGTTTGCAATGTTGCATGGAGTATTCTGTAAACTGGCTTCAACACACACACACACACACACATCGAGCTCTGTAATCCTATGGTTGCTGCGTATCAAGTTACCACCAAAACTCTAAGTGACTTCGGGTATTAACCTCTTTCCACGCGTTCCTTTGTCATAAATTTTTCAAGTTCGTTTTCAGTTCAGTCTTTCAGCTAACTGGAACGAAACATTACTTTTAAGTGTTTTGAAATGTATCAATTGCATTACTATTATGTATTTAATTGTGCATTTGTAACTTTCACAAGTGACCCGCCTCCCTTTGACGAAATAATAGGTAAAGAACAATACCAGGTGGATTGTGATCTGAAGATAGAAGTTGAATGTTTTATACTCTTGTACTTTGTATGGAGTGTGTTAGGAGTAAATACTTGATGCGCATTTGTTTGAATTTTGTGTTTTGTTAGGAAAGGTTCATGCGGAAGTGGTAATGGGAGTGTGTGTCAGTCAGTAGAGGCTGTCAGTGACTCCAGACAAACCGTGGGATGTGCCAAGAGTGAACTCAGCCAAGGTGTGCAAAAAGGACCTGCCACACCGCCCGCCACACACCTCTCATCACGCCCACAAACAGTCCACCCGCCACGGTACTGGGTGGAGGCGGCCTGCTGGACGTTGGGGATGGATGGTTTGCTGAGATGGGTTCATGGTGGAGATTTAGTAACATTATGATGGGAAAAAACTCGTAATTGTCATGAAAGTGGGGG
This sequence comes from Callinectes sapidus, assembly GCA_020233015.1. Lineage (NCBI taxonomy): Eukaryota > Metazoa > Arthropoda > Malacostraca > Decapoda > Portunidae > Callinectes > Callinectes sapidus. Next base: position 11,465,517 of record CM035184.1, read on the forward strand.
GGGGGGGGGAAGTAAGGGCTCGGTTATGTCATGCAATTATGTACATTGTCTTTTGATATGTTTCCAATGTATTTGCTGGTAGCCATTAACGAGTGCCCATCTGATGAAACAAAATAAGGTTAATTTCTTAATGTATCTTATCAAATATCTGTTCTATTACAAGCCAATAGACACTAGATAGTTATGATCACCCATAGGTTATTATTCTTAATATTTATAAGATTTCCAGTTCTAGATTCTTCAAAGGCCCTATATCATAAGAACTATAAAGTCTTTGCAGCCCTAACAACAACAAGAACAACATATATATTCCTCTCTCACCCCAAATTCCTGATTCCTCACAAGTCCCCAAGCTCGCTGGGGTTTGGAGATGTGGGAATTTTTTTTACGTTTACACCAGTCTAAAGTTAGCTTTTCGTACCCTTCTTATCTTTTAGAGCTTTCCATATTGAGTATTTTGATCCCCATATATAACCCCTGCAAATCATTTATAGTGGTGCTAGTGATTTTTGAAGATTTACTGAATTTGCGGGACACGGGTGGGACGTGACTAGCCTCCTGGACACACCCCCTCTTCTGCTCTTCTCAAGGTAAACTGACCGTTGGTCTGCCTGTGTCAATATTCTGCGCGGGCGCTGAAATTAGTCATGGTGAATGGTTGTATGGTTTGTCGCGAGCCAAAAAAAAATGCATTCTGCCAATCACAGCCTCTTCAAGTCAAATACAAGGCTTTGCTTGAAAAATTCAGATCATTCTTGGAAGATATCTAGCTGTGATGGGTATGTCGTGCATTACAAGCCAATCTTCAATAAGGTAATGACTTTTGGCTAATATGAAGAGCCCTCAGGGATCAGTTAGAGCCCGCAAAGTTCAGTTAGAGCCCACAAAGTTCAGTTGGAACCTGCAAGGTTCAGTTAGAGCTCGCAAAGCTCAGTTAGAGCACCCAAGGGCTAGGTTTGACCCTCGCCATGTTGTGTTTAGTTTGGGTAATGTTTTAGCTCAAAGAGCTGCTGGCCACAGGCAGTTTCATCATAAAGGTGAGGTTATTTACTTAATTTTGAATGGTTGTATGGCATGATGAACTACTCTAGTTTGCAGATTATGAAATATTAGCGTTTTAGTGATTTTTGTGGTACTGGTGAGGCCGAAACTTGTTCTGTTGGCGATTGTCATCGGTGTTGGTTGTGTCTCTCATTGTTGAGGACGAAACTATCTTTTCCTGGTGGATTTCGGTCCGTTTTGAATTAATCTGCCTGTTGTTTTTGTTGCAAATCGTTAGTTTTGGGATTGAGGGTTGGGGGACCCCCCAAAAAAAAATATTGATTTGCGAGGAAAATAGCAAGCAGATTCATTCAGAACACACAGAAATCTACCAGGGAAAAATAGTTTTGTCTGAATTTGAAAGACTAGTGTAAAATTAAAAATTTACCGAAATGTGTGTAGAGATAGGGAATATAAGCTTCAACTATGAATTTGGTGATAACTCTTATTTAGCAAGTTCCCATTGGTGCAGCTTGTGATATTTAGAGGTGGTGGCACATCTTTAGACTGAAGAAATATAGATATAACAAGAATCCTATCCAGCAATTACTTACAAACCTCAGCCTAAAACAATTGGAAGTCAGTGTATTACTTATTTCTGAGTGATTGAGCTTCCAGGACTTAGAAGGAACTCGACAGACACAGCACTTTCCTGGAGCTATTGCAGCGTTATTTCCAATAAGTAGAGTCTTCATTGGAGATGTTGTAAATAGTAAGAACAACAACCTGATGCTAGCCATAACTATCTAGTGTTTACTGGCTTAAGCTATAATTGAATTGGGTTGCCACACATGAGCTATCAAAATTCCAGACACCTTCACTAACTCCTGATATATTAGAAAGCATGTAAATGAATGAAAAAAATCCATCTCGTTTGCCTGTATTTGCAGTAGCAAGATCGCAAGGGCAGAAACAAGCAAACAATATTCTAAACTGACTTGTATCAATGTTGGTTAAAAAGTAGATTGGTGCATGATGTGATATGCAAAATTTGGTCTATTTTTGTATCCCTGACCAACCAAACCAAAACAAATCTAATCTAAGCTATCCTAACTTAAAACTGACCTGACCTAACCTAACGTAAACTTGATGTAATTCTGTTTTTGGTACAATGTGTTAATTTTTAAAAACATCAATATGCAGTCATGTCACGTGCTACTGGCAAGGACTGATAGTAAACATAACCCTGAAAAGCCAAGTACTGCTTGGAGGAGTTGGTAGACACCTACTGAAACAATACAGGCATAGTAAGTCTGCTTTATATGGTACATATGCATTCCTGAAAACCTTACTGCAAATTGTAATTACTGTATACTGAACCCATTATAACAAGTAATATTAGGGAATTTGTTCCAGCACGTTAAAAGTCACCCCTATGGACATTAAAATACATGAAAATAGTCCTATAAGAAAATGTAAAGTGCTGTGTTTTGAGGCCATTATGGGTATGTTACTGTGCATCATGATAAGAATATCCACAAAAAACACGCCTTAAGGATTTCACTTGTGTTCATTGGGGAATTGTGGGAAGAAACTGATTGTTGTGGTGATTGCGCAATGTGGTGGTGCTATGTTACGGTGTAAAATATAATTGTTCTTCTTCCTTTTCCATCACATTTTTCCACATATTTCCCTTATAAAAATGAAAAATATGAGTAATTATGAAAACACATGTTCCACATGTTATTAAGCTATTTCTTACTAATCTGCTGCTCTGACTCCCAAACAGTTCTCCCGATCCCCAAACAGTTTGTGTATGGGTTTATAAAGACAAATATTGTTGCTCTGATGTCTATGAAGTGTATTGAAATAGAAAATCAGTGAATAAGCCAGATTAGTGAGTGAGAAATAGCATAATAGCATGTGGAAGATGTGTTTTCATAATTACTCATATTTCTCTTTTTTACAAGGGAAATATATGGAAGCATGTGATGGAAAAGGAAGAAGAACAATTATATTTATAGTTGCAATGTTTGAGCAACAATTTTATCGCTCGTGCATGCAGAATGATTCCTCTAAATGTCTCACTGGGAGACATTTTCCGTGACACCGTATCTGAATTTTTCATACTGTAAATAGAATTGAGGGTAGTAATTACCAAACACCGTAACTGTGAATTTACCAGATAACGAAGTACCGTATGAGAAGGAATTACTGTACAGTAAGTCCTTGTTATATGATGCATATGCATTCCTGAAAACCTTACTGCAAATCAAAATTATCATATATCTATCCCCCAACTATCACAGGTTTTGCTATTGCATTTCAAAACTATTGTGGGAGCACAAAAAGACACATTGAAATGGCTAACGCGCATGTCAATTTGAGCTATTGTGACTCATGAAGGCTTTCAAGTCACTCTGGCTCCTAGTTGCCTTGGTTACTCCGGTCCCCAACCCTGGTCACTTTCGGCCTATTATCCCAGTTAATGCGGCCTTCTACTCTGGCCACTGGCAAACTTATTTACTTATGAAGATATATCAGACACCTTAAACAACCAATGAAGAATAAATTGTTAAATAGCATTGTCATTTGCACAAACTACAATAATAAAATAATTTGCAGTTTTGTACAATAATTTATACTTTTCCTGAAATAATTTCTGTTGGAAATGATGCTGCGAGAATATATTCTGCTTAATGAGAAAGAGAGAGAGAGAGAGAGAGAGAGAGAGTGGCTGGAGGAGAAAGGGAGATGGGGGGGGAGCCTACTTGGTCTGTTTGTGTATCGAATGGGAGTGAATAGGAACGGAGTGAGGGGGAAGGGGGGAATACTACATGATTGTTCTGGTATTTAGAGCCTGAGAGAGAGGTGGGAACCCAGGAGAGGCCTGTTTAGTCATCATTGGGACTCGGTAGTTTCACAACGAAGTAAATAAGTCTTTTGTTATGCCTGTTATTTTTATGCATTCCATGTCAAAATGTGAGTGATATCTATGAATTATGATGAGAGGGAAAAACAAGGTGCCAATATGTTAAATCATGTTGCCACTCTGGTGGGTTAGGAGCAATTAAATTTTTCCCATTACTTCTTAACAATGGCTACCTATTGCATTTTTAGTTATTACAGCAATATTAAGGGATCAATTTCTCGCAATAGCTGGGGGGTTGAGTGTATACCAAACCCAGTATAACATGTAACAATAGGATATGTTTTCCAGCATGTTGAAATTCACCCCTACAGACATGAAAATGCATGAAAATAGTCACATAAAAAAATCTTTCGACTTATGCCAGATGTACCTTCTCCCTGCTCTTTCCTCTTCAAAATATCAAATTTCACCTCCAATGTCAGACTACTCCTCTTTCGCTTTGCCTTTTCAATTCTAGCTGTGTCTGCAGAACGTTTTGTGCCCATTATGGGTAGGTCACTGTGTGTCAGGATAATAGTATCCACAAAAAACACACTGTAAGGATTTAACTAGTGTTCAATGTGAAATGCGGGAAGAGACTGATTGTTGTGGTGGCGCTATGGTATGGTGTAAACAAAACACGAGCAGATACTGTATATGTGAATTTTTCTTACTGTAAATAGTAGTAGTAATTACCAAATACCGTAACTGTGAATGTACCGGATAAAGAATTACTGTATAAGGAGGACTCACTGTAACTTGATTTACACGGGGGATGTGTTCCTGGAGAGGTCGTGTAAAATGAAAACAATGTAAATCAAACGAGATATATTCACTTTTACTTTTATTGCCTGTCACTCTGACTTCGGCTTGAACTACTCTTCCCTTCTTCTGGCTGTCCTTCCTCTTGCGATTCATGTTCTTCCTCTTTTCCTCTCCTCTTGAAGAATGAAATTATTGTCATCTGGACAGTCCTTCGTTGTTTTTCTTGCAACATCTCTTGAGAGCATCCAAAATTTGCCAGCGCACTGCGAGAGACTGATGAGCTTCTTTGTTCATCAGGGTCGTTCTCCTCAACCAAATCAAGTACTTCTCTTATTTTGCTCATAGCCTCCAATAGCACTGTGTGTGAGAGGACTTGTTGTTATTGAGCTTGTGATGCTTCTACTTCTTTATGTTCCTTCACTCATGTTCTTTCCAACTCCAGTAGGTCTTCATTAATTACTGTATTTGACGGCATATAAGATGCACTTTTTCCCAAAATTTTGGCTAAAAAAATTGCCCTGTGTCTTATACATTGTATGTGAAGTTTGAGACCTCCTGTAGGCCTAGGCTAATCTTCTCTCTGATGCTCACTAACCCACTTTATGCTCAATACTTTTACCTACCCTAAACTTTGTACATCCTTACTTTATTCCTGGTATTATTGTATTAATACTGGTGCTTTAAGAATTAATTTGTAAGAATGAAAGCAATCCAATCTGAAATGCTGTGACTTGTGTTTATAAACTTCAGCTGATCAGGGTGTTGTGCCAGGGGGATTTGTGTGCTATTGCATGTTGGGTTATTGTACTGGGTGTTATAAGTTCTCTATCTTTATGCACAAGCTATTAAAATTGCTCTCATTGAATAGTTAATTATTCCTCTTGTCTGCTAAATAATATAAGCTTGAAAAAATATAACAAAGATTGCAAACTAGCTTTATTTTATTATTCACAAACAAATAGACACTCATTGTAAAAAATCTGAAGGTTTCCAGATGAATTCAAAACAAAAAAGGTTGAAAATACTCAGAAAATTTTTATCAGACATTATCAAAACAGTAGGGCAGTCTCACACCTGTGTAGCTGTTACACTTCGTTCAATCAAACTCAACATTCATTGCTTCAATGTCTTTCTGAGACTTCCTTTTCAAATCAGTCTCATTCACACATTCCACATACCACCAGCTATTGCACAATGCACACTATACTCTCAATTTTGCTTTTGTTTCATATGATATTTAGTACAGTTCATTCACATATTCAAGTAAGTTGTCAGTCATTGTCCAGAACCGGCTCATCCCCACTGTCTGAAGACTTCTTGCCTTTCTGCTTTCCTGAACTGCTTTTCTTTCCTTCTGCTTTTCTTCTGCTTTTAATTTTCCTCCATTTGCCTTCTCTTTGCTTCAGCTTCCTGTTCCTTTACCTTTTTTCTTTCCTCTTGTTTTACTTTTTCTTTCTATTTTCCCCTTCTCCTCTTTTTTTCTTTCTCTTCGATCATTTGCTGGCATTCAACACCATTTATTGAACATAGCAATGCTGTGGTGGTCTTTATCAATCCCTTTTTCTTTTGAAATGAAGACAGAGTGAGATAATTCTGAATAAGAATACAATTAGAAATGTGTGTAGAGAAATTATGTGGAAATACAATAAAACACAGGGTAGTGTGCAAAACCGACCAATGTTTTTTATGGCGGGTGTACGCACTATCCACGCCATCACTCACTTATAGAAACTAGACATATTCATCTTCAATCATCTACCAGTCATGCTTTGTAGCAATATATTAATTGGCAAGCAATGTTAGTTTTGTATCAAAACAGGTGGCAGTGACTAACACTGACATTCATGTGTACTATCAAAAGTGTTAGCAATGATGACTGAAACATAATTTACCTCAGTATAGTGTGAAGATCCATTGGTTCTCTATCATTGGCTCGTGCAGGAAACCGTGATACTGTTGGTAAAACTTAAATTTTGTTCTGTCTTTTTCGACTCTCTTGATTTGTTTAACGGGACCTAGCACACAGACCTGACTAGTGCTCAGACCCTCCACTACTCTATCAATTCGACCCAGTTCCTACTACAGCTATGTGGTCGGCTGGGAATCCGCATCAACTTTGACAAATCATGCCTACAACCAGCTCAGGAGCTGGTCTTCCTGGGAATCAACATTCTGACTTCTCCTTTGAAGGCTTTCCTGACAAGGGCATGAATAGACAACCTTCTCTCTTCTCCAAGCTTTCTTGGATTCACCACACCCGACCGCCAAGGAGTGAATATCCTTGCTGGGCCGTATGGGGTCCCTTATTTACTTGGTTCTTGGGGCTCAGCTGCTGATGCGGAGTCTACAGTTTCACCTTCGGTTCTATTCTCCTCCCGCAATTCATCAGTGGATCACGCAACGTGGTGGCAGATTCCATCAGCCGGAGGTCTCAAATCCTTTCCACAGAGTGGACCCTTCACCACAAGGTCTGTTGGACTCTGTGGCGACTAAGGGGTATTCCTCTCATCGATCTTTTTCCCACTGGCCTGAACTACAGACCTCCTGCTTTTGTCTCCCCGTTTCCGGATCTCACTGCCATTGCGACAGATGCCTTTCTGTTCTCCTGGGATCACATTGAGCTCTTCTTCGCCTTCCCCCCTTTTCCTGCAATCAGGCGTCTCCTCTCCAAACACCAGTCTTCACGGGGGACGTCAGTCATCCTCATTGCTCCGTTTTTGTCGAGCAAAGAGTGGTTTCCAGACCTGCTACAAGTGACTGTCGACACTCCTCGCCTTCTACCAATGCGCTCAGATGTACTACGGCAACCACACTTATATTGCTTCCACGATGGTCTCCATGTGCTTCGTCTGACCGCGTGGAAAGTATCCAGCGACTCCTCCGCTCTCAGGACTACTCTCGGAAAGTTACTACATTCTTGATGAACTCAACGGCATTCAACGGTTGTGAACTACCAATGCAAATGGAGATGTTACCGCCTATGGTGCTGCTGAGAGGGTCACATGGTGTCAACACCTTCCAGTCAAAAGTTTGCTGCTTTCCTCCTGCATTTTCACCAAGACAGTCACCTTTCTCTCTCTGCTATCAAGGCCTACAAGGCTATGCTTAATAGTGTATTCTGCCTGAAAGGGTTTAACCTTTCTACTGACCAGGTCTTAAGGGAGGTCATACATATCTGCGGTCAACAGGCCCACAGGAACACAGCCAGGGTTCCCCCTTGGAATGTGGATGTGGTTCTACACCATCTGGTTGGTACACTTTTCGAACCATTGGACCAATCCTCTCCGTCTTCTGACCCAGGAGACTCTGTTCTTGGTGGCTCTAGCAACAGCCAAAAGAGTTGGGGAACTACAAGCGCTGTCCACTCAGGTTGCCTTCCAGGGTAACAGTGTGGTTCTTTCCTACCTTCTGGACTTTGTGGCCAAAACAGAAACTCCTACTAACCCACTCCCCTGGGAGTTCGTGTTACCAAGTCTCTTGAATGCTGTTGGTTCAGATGACAGTGAACGGCTCCTTTGTCCTGTTCGGGCTCTTCGATGGTACCTTCACAGGATACGATCTCCATCACAACCCAGGCACCTGTTCCTGTCGGTTCAAGATCCCACACGCCACCTCTCCAAAGTGGCCATCTTGTATTTCCTCCGACAATTAATACGTTCTGCTCATGAGGAATTCCCTGACCACTTGAGCCCTACTTACAGGGTGAGGGCACATGACATCCGTGGTGTGGCAACGTCTCTCTTGTGGTCCAACAACAGGGCGTTATCAGAGATCATGGAAGTAGCTTACTGAAAGACACAGTCAGTCTTTGCCACTCATAATCTCAGATCAGTTTACCGGGTCGAGGACGGGATCTTTTCCCTGGGACCAGTAGTGGCTGCTGGCAGCATTGTTCCTTGATTCCTGCTGCACTGTGTCTCACACTCCTCCCCTCTGATTCACCTCATGGTACATGACACAGGTCTATTGGGAGACGCTATGGCAACTTGGATCAGCGTCCTTCCCTATGTGACTTTGTTACTTCTAGTAAGTCGCAGTTATTTGTGGACTTTATCACCCATAGTCAACCCCTTACTCTACATTGCCCCACTGCCTAAGTGTGGAAATCTGCCTATGGTAGAAGGAACAGGTATTATGTGAAATAAATCAAATTTTTATGTCCAAAATGTATTTTTTCACTTACCTTCTCCTTCTACACACACTCCTGCCCTTCTTCCCCATGCAATATTTCTCCTTTGAGTTACCTATTGAGGTCATAGAGAAGTGGGGTACAAGGATGGACAGTGGAGAGAGTAGGCAGGCAGACGCAGCGGCAACCGCAAGGGGGGTTGATTTTACTTACTGACAGACAAAAGAGATAATGTGTTCATTGCCTATGGTAGAAGGAAGAGGTAAGTGAAAAAAAATATTTTGGACATAAAAATGTCATTTTTTCCTGATATTGTTGCACCACGGGAGGCCCTCTTAATCCCATAGCCACAGTTTACGGGTTAATAGCGTTGCTTGCGTCCTCTGCTGCGAGAGCTACCTACAGGTCAAAGTTGTCACCCTCCGGATAAACACAGCCGCATCAGACAATTGTCCGAACCCAGGACATTGAGCGAAGAATTGAAAGTCTGATGAATTAAATTCCGAAGAAACGAGGGCTAACTGTATTTTATTTTCACTTATTTACTTAGAACAGAGAGAGAGAGAGAGAGAGAG
>CM035184.1:11489408-11509771 GCA_020233015.1 Callinectes sapidus
ATATATATATATATATATATATATATATATATATAGATAGATAGATAGATAGATAGATAGATAGATAGATAGATATAGATATTCTCATAATGCAACCAAGTAAAATCATATTGAAACATGTACAGTATTTCATCACAACACAGTACTGTACCTGTAATTGTATATTCACCTGATATTCAGCTTATTGCTTTCCTTTCGTCTTGCCTCCTGGGATTAGATTTTATACACTAGTAGTGTATTATATTTTGTCAATTTCATTGGTCATATTTGATTTATGATGAAGCAATATGACCATTCTCCATAACTAATGGAGAGTTTTATATAGTTGAATAACTATAGTAATCTGTTTGTCGTAAAGCTAGTCATATACACTGTGCAAACGTTATTTTCCTCAATATAATGTTATTGTGAATCTTTATTAAAATCAATATGTTTCAATGGTTATTTCAGACAAGTCTTAGAAGAAAATGAAAAAGACCTGGATATATTGGAAAGCAAATTGGAAAAGGTAAAATATGAGTTGCAGTTTGGTATTTTCTTGAATAAGTGTTCTATTATGGCATTCATCATGTTTCTCCTTGAGGACTCTTCACATGTTTGTTTATATGTCTTTCTATTAAATAGCTTTCCTTGTACTCTACTTCTTTAATTTGATTTCAACACAGTAAAAAGTTTTTGCTTTAAATTTTTTAAGTTGCTATCACAGAATGAAAACATTTTTAGATGAGATTTTCCAATAACTGAGTCCAATTACAAGAATCACATTGTACTAAAGACTCTGATGGTCATTGATATTTGAGGTCTTTGATAATAATTTTTATATTTGAGAGATGGCACATATCTGTTAGTAATTCATTTTGTGTTGTATTACACTCTCTGTCTTGTATCTAATCTACTGGATTTTATAGCATCACACATGCACGAAATAAAAACACTAGTGATTTTTTAGGGATTAATATTTTTTATGTATATTGATAAGTAGAGAGTGAATGTTGTGTCTGATATATTTTCAGGTAGTGAAACAATGCAATCAGATGGTGGCTGCAGGGAAGCAGTTCAATCAAGAACAAGAGTGAGTAAATGTTGTTTGTTGTGTATAAGAGACTGCATAAAGTTATACGTAAAGATCAGTTTGTTATGTATTAGAACATCAGATGTAGTGTATATAGAAACATCGTGTGAATTCTTGTCTGCTCAATTTGCCTGGACCAGCTTGAGTCTACCTAACGTAGCCACTACTAAAGCAGAGGGTGGAACCTGGTGGACATGATAAACATTATGGGAAGCCAGTTCTGTTTAAATAAACTATGTAGGGAAAACTGACAACTTAGAAATTTGTTGGCATTATAGTTGATATTGTAGCTGAATGTTTATCTGTCACACTTTCTAACGTGAGTATGGATTAACTTTCTTTGTTAAGAGAAGCCATGTTGAGTATGAAGACAACTGGTAAATCTTCCTTCCAGTGTGTTATCTTTCACACTGATCTATTTGGGTCGTAATCTCAAGAAATATTGGCTTTTTGTGTACTGATGATTAGCACATAATATTATTTAGAATTTAGTTGTAATGTAAATGTATTAGGAAAGTAAGTTAGTCGTCTGTTTAGAATTAATATTGGAATTAATCATATGATTGAGAAAAACTAGTAAAGTCAGATCCCCCTACTTGAAGCAGTTTTCCTACATATATTTCTAACATAGTTGAAATATATTGTCCTTTTTTCATGGCTACTGCCACTGGCTAGAATTACCTCATGACATGTATTATATGCCTGGCTTTTCCCTCTATGCACTCCTCCCCATTCCTTCTTCCCACCTCATTTTTTTTTCATACCTCCTTCATCCCATTCTCTCTCTCTCTCTCTCTCTCTCTCTCTCTCTCTCTCTCTCTCTCTCTCTCTCTCTCTCTCTCTCTCTCTCTCTCTCTCTCTCTCTCTCTCTCTCAATAGAGCATTCTTTGTCTTTGAAGTTTAAGATGAATGAAAGAAGTATGGGTAAAAAAAGTGTACTGAGTTGTGGAGGAGGTATGGGTAAAAAAAGTGTACTGAGTTGTGGAGGAGGTAGAGATGATGGGAGGTGATAAAGAGGTGCTGTGTACATATTTGCATAATTGTTATACTATGCACTTCATTGACTTGAGTTTGAGGATGAGTAGGTAGGTACATTGCCAAACAAAATTTTCATTTTTTTGTAGGGTGGGAGTTTCTGGCCCCCTCCCCTTGCAGTTCTACCAGAAGGCTAAACAAGAATGAGGTTATTTCTATTTTTTTTTCTATGTAGAAGGGAGGTGGCCAAGGGCAACAAAAATAAAACAAAAAAGCCCACTGTAGTGCCGGTCCCTGGAAAGTCCAGATTTGGTAGCCAAAAGAATGGGATAAGTGTCTTGATACCTCTCTCTTGAAACAGTTCAAGTCATAGGCAGGTGGAAATACAGAAGCAGGGAGAGAGTTCCAGAGTTTACCAGAGAAAGGGATAAAAGACTGAGAATGAGAATACGGTTAACTCTTGCATTAGAGAGGTGGACAATATGGGTGAGAGGAAGAAGCAAGTCTTGTGCAGTGAGGCCACGGAAGCAGGGGAGGCACTCAGTTAGTGAGATCAGAAGAGCAGTTAGCATGAAAATAGCAGTAAAAGAGAGCAAGAGAGGCAATATTGCAGTAATGAGAAAGAGGCTGAAGACAGTCAATCAGAGGAGAGGAGTTGATAAGACAAAAAGCTTTTGATTCCACCTTGTTCAATAGAGCTGTATGAGTGGAGCCTCCCCAAACATGTGAAGCATACTCCATACATGGGCAGATAAGGTCCCTGTATAGAGTTACCAGTTGGGGAGGTGAGTAAAACTGGCAGAGACGGCTCAGAACACCTAACTTCATGGAAGCGGTTTTAGCTAGAGAGAAGTGAAGTTTCCAGTTTAGATTACAAGTAAAGGGTAGACCTAGAATGTTTAGTGTAGGAGAAAGGGACAGTTGAGTGTCATTTAAGAAGAGGGGATAGTTATTTGGAAGGTTGTGTCGAGTTGATAGGTGGAGGAATTGAGTTTTTGAGGCATTGAACAACACTAAGTTTGCTTTGCCCCAATCAGAAATTTTAGAGAGATCAGAAGTTAGACGTTCTGAGGCTTCCCTGTGTGTGCTTTGTACTTCCTGAAGGGTTAGTCGTCTATGGAAAGACATGGAAAAGTGCAAGGTGGTATCATCAGCATAGGAGTGGATAGGGCAAGAAGTTTTGTTTAGATCATGGTTGAATAATAGGAAGAGAGTGGGTGATTGGACAGATCCTTGAGGAACACCAGTGGTGATAGATTTAGGGGAAGAACAGTGACTCTACCACAGCAGCAATAGAATGATCAGAAAGGAAACTAGAGATGAAGTTGCAGGGAGAAGGATAGAAGCCATAGAAGGGTAGTTTGGAAATTAAAGTTTTGTGCCAGACTCTATCAAAAGCTTTTGATATGTCTAGGGCTACAGCAAAAGTTTCACCAAAATCCCTAAAAGAGGATGACCAAGACTCAGTAAGGAGAGCCAGAAGATCACCAGTAGAGCAGCCTTGATGGAAGCCATACTGGCGGTCAGATGGAAGATTGTGAAGTGATAGGTGTTTAAGAATCTTCTTGTTGAGAATAGATCCAAAAACTTTAGAAAAGCAGGAGATTAAAGCAGTAGGACGGTAGTTTGAAAGATTAAAACGGTCACCCTTTTTAGGAACAGGCTGAATGTAGGCAAACTTCCAGCAAGAAGGAAAGGTAGATGTAGATAGACAGAGTTGAAAGAGTTTGACTAGGCAAGGTGCAAGCACGGAGGCACAGTTTCAGAGAACAAAAGGAGGGACTCCATCAGGTCCATAAGCCTTCAGAGGGTTTAGGCCAGCGAGGGCATGGAAAACATAATTTCGAAGGATTTTGATAGGTAGCATGTAGTCAGAGGGGAGGAGAAGTTGGAACAAGGCCAGAATTGTCCAAGGTAGAGTTATTAGCAAAAGTTTGAGCAAAGAGTTCAGCTTTAGAAATAGATGAGATGGCATTGGTGCCATCTGGTTGAACTAAAAGAGGGAAAGATGAAGAAGTGAAGTTGTTGGAGATGTTTTTGGCTAGATGCCAGAAATCTTGAGGTGAGTTATAACTGGAAAGATTTTGACACTTTCTATGAATGAAGGAGTTTTGGCAAGTTGAAGAACAGACTTGGCATGATTTCAGGCAGAAATATAAAGCACGTGAGACTCAGGTGATGGAAGGCTCAAGTATCTTTTGTGGGCCACCTCTCTGTCATGGATAGCACGAGAGCAAGCTGTGTTAAACCAGGGTTTGGAAGGTTTAGGTCAAGAAAAAGAGTGAGGAATGTACGCCTCCATGCCAGACACTATCAAATCTGCTATGCGCTCAGCACACAGAGACAGGTCTCTGTCACAGAAGCAGTAATCATTCCAAGGAAAATCAGCATAATACCTCCTCAGGTCTCCCCAACTAGCTGAGGCAAAACACCAAAGGCATCTTCACTTTGAAGGATCCTGAGGAGGGATTGGAGAGATAGGACAAGATACAGATATGAGATTGTAATCGGAGGAACCCAACTGAGAAGAAAGGGTGACAGCATAAGCAGAAGGATTAGAGGTTAGGAAAAGGTCAAGAATGTTGGGCATATCTCCAAGACGGTCAGGAATACGAGGAGGGTGTTGCACCAGTTGCTCTAGGTCATCTGGGATAGCAAAGTTATAGGCAAGTTCACCAGGATGGTCAGTGAAAGGGGAGGAAAGCCAAAGCTGGTGGTGAACATTGAAGTCTCCAAGAATGAAGATCTCTGCAAAAGGAAAGAGAGTCAGAATGTGCTCCACTTTAGAAGTTAGGTAGTCAAAGAATTTTCTATAGTCAGAGGAGTTAGGTGAGAGATATACAGCACAGAAAAATTTAGTTAGAGAATGACTTTGAAGTCGAAGCCAGATGTTGAAAAACTCAGAAGATTGAAGAGCGTGGGCATGAGAGCAAGTTAAGTTGTTGCGGACATAGACGCAACATCCAGCTTTGGAACGAAAATGAGGATAGAGAAAGTAGGAGGGAACAGAAAAGGGGTTACTGTCAGTTGCCTCAGACACCTGTGTTTCAGTGAGGAAAAGAAGAGGTTTGGTGGAGGAGAGGTGGTATTCTATAGATTTAGAATTAGATCCAAGACCACGAATGTTGCAGAAGTTGATGAAGACAAATGTGAGGGGGGTGTCAAGAAACTTAGGGTTGATACCAGAAGAGCAGTCTGACCTGGGGACATTTACTTTTGTTATTACTATTATTATGTGTTGTTATTATTATTGCTATTATTATTATTATTATTATTATTATTATTATTATTATTATTATTATTGTTGTTGTTGTTATTATTATTATTATTATTATTATTATTATTACTACTACTACTACTGCTGCTGCTGCTGCTGCTGCTGCTGCTGCTGCTGCTGCTGCTGCTGCTGCTGTTGCTGCTGCTGCTGCTGCTGCTACTGCTACTATTACTACTACTACTACTACTACTACTACTACTACTACTACTACTACTACTGCTACTATTATTATTATTCTCTTTTTCTTTTCAGGCAGTTGATTCATACGTTGTGGGACTGTGCTGGGTATTTTAGTGATGACTCCAGTGTGCAGGCAGCACTGAACCGCATGCTGTCTGCTCTCAGGGAAGCTGCCAAATACCATGTGATACTTGTTGATCAGGCTGCCAGGGCAGTCACCAAAAACCTATCAAGCTTCATTAAAAAGTAAGTAAATATCTTTTTCAAGCTTGAATATCTATCAGCTATTGTTAATAATATAAAAAAGATCATTGCAGTAAGTAACCCATGTCTTTCAAAATTAAAGATACAGGTTGGTCTTCATCAATGTTTACTTTCATAATAATTACCAGGGTGTGGTAATTAAAGTGTGGCAGATAGCCAGGGACTAAATATGGTCTGCATAAATCATAAATAAGCCACTGTAGATACACTTCGGCTAGGGTAGTTAATTATTTTTATACAGTGGTGTTACTATGTATCATCATAGTCATCACCATCTTTATTGTTTTTGTCATAGATAACCTGTAAATGCATTTATTCTCTGTCATGAAGTAGATGAGATATACTTATCATTGAATACCACAGAACAATCTTAGATTGTTTGATGATATCGTTTGTTAGTTAGCTATAAAGTTAAATGTAAAATGTATGGTTTAGGCTTAGTTGGAGCACCAGGTTATACAGTATTGTTAGGGGTATCAGAGGTTTATACAATAACAATGTTATGGGAAATCTCTCTTTATAGTGGAAAAAATCGACTGTTACATTTGATAAAATGCAAACTAAATCATCATGTGGGATGAAGAAATACCCAACATTCCTTTTAATTTTCTTGCTTTGGTTGGCTGCTGAGGATGTGCCTTCTACAAGGAAATGAGCAGGACCACATTGCCTCTGTACAGGTCTGCACTTTCTAATTCACCATGACCATATATGGCTGCTGGAACTCTATTGCTCAGTTTACAGAGTAATAGAGAAGATGAATAGGAATCTTATGGGTAGTATCAATATGAGGTGGATTTTAGTACTTCATGTTTGTTTTGGAACATAACCTCAGGATAAACTGGGGGTTTATGGTATTTTCTATCTTTATTTTCACTAGAATAGCACTGTACACTCTTCCCTCTGCTATCACGCAAAATTGGTGCTGTTTTTAGCACACTATAGCAGAAATCGCAATAGTGGAACTTAATAACTAATGAGATTAATTCTAATTGGTTCCCTAACTTCTCATATGTACCATTTTTACCGTTCTTTTTTTTTGTTTTAAACAAAATTACTATGTTTCCACCCCCCAAAAATGCTGCAAAGTAAGGACATATCATTGTTAAAAATATAATAATAACATAACTGTAATAAAACATACATTTCTGTTAACTATGAGAGGCTTGGGTGGGTTGGTGGAGGTTCCGAGGCTGGGGTGGAAGAGTTACTGACCACCCCTTCGTCCTTCTATGTCATCAAGGAATTCTTCTGCTTCCTCTTTGGTTTCAAAGGGACCAAAGCCCTCGAATTCAGTTTCTTCATCATCGGAGGTGGAAGCAGTGGAAGGTCATGCTTGAGGCGGAGTTGAAGGTCCTGGTTGTGGTTGAGTGTCGGTACATCGGCGCAAAAAAGCGGTAATCTGGCATTGCGGCAGATTATTTACATGTGTGTGATACTGGTTGTCATATCCTACCAGGGCTTTCGTAAGGAAGGAACACCTTGCCTCACTGTTAATTGTGCTATCTTGCTCAAGAAGGTGGCGCAGCTTTATACCCAGCTCGATAACTTCCTTGACCTTGGACATGGGTAGGCCAGCCCACCGGTCAGGACCCTCTTCTGCCTCCTCTTCATCCTCTTCTCTGTCCTCTTCTTCGGCTAATTCTTCTTCTTCGATGAGTTCAGCAGCAGTAGGAGGGGCTGAACGTATCATATCAATGATGTCGTCCTCTGTAGTGGCATCAAATCCAGCACCAGGAATTTCCCAAGCCTCTGCTACTGCGGTATCAACCTCCAACTGAACAGACTGTGGCTCGCATGCCACATTCCCACGGTGGTCCTCTGGCAAATGTTCCAACAAATTTCGCCACCCGTGATTGATAGTTCTCTGAGTGATACTGTCCCAGCACTCCACTACTAAATCCACTGCATTCTTAATGTTATAATTCTTCCAATAAAGCAAAACTCGTTTTTCATGTTCATTGTCCGCTCTCACTAGTTCTTCACTTGTTTCATTTTGAATCAGCGGTCGGCCACAATCGCTATAGCATGGATATTTGTGCACTATAGTAGTCAAGGGTGAGCTTTTTAGGTATGCGTGATAGCAGCTAATTGCTATAGCCAAACCCGCGATGGCAGAGGGAAGAGTGTATTATGAATGTGTTTTCTAAACAGTGTTGTGTTTTCTTTCAGTGAGCTACACAAAGTGAAGGATCTGAGGCACTATTTTGAAAAAGTCAGTGGAGACATGGACAGTGTGTTGCATCGTGCATCGGGTGTGTCCCGCACTCGCACACAAGATGTCAACGACATAAACAATCTGGTCATTGCCACTCGGAGGGCCTTCCGTCACACTGCTGTTGACTATGTGCATGCCATGTCTATTGCACAGGGCAAGAAACGGCATGAAGTAGTCGGTGCGGTAAGTCATTATTTTGACTGCATCTTGGCAGAAAGAATTATAATTAGTTACCTCAGATGTTCTGTGGTCAGAATGCAATAATCATTGAAAATTCTACACATACAGGTGATGTATCTATTTATCTATCTATCACACATATAACTCTGGAATTCCCTGCCTGTCTCTGTATTTCCAACTTCCTATGACTTGACTATTTAAGAGGGAGGTTCCAAAACATTTGTCCCTATCTCTTGGCTAACTCTTTTATTCTTTCATGGGACTGGCAATAATAGTGAGCTTTTTTGTCTTCATTGTTTTTGTTGCCCATGGCTTCCCCCCTCTTAGATAAAAAGAAACATATATATATATATATATATATATATATATATATATATATATATATATATATATACACTCTTCCCTCTGCTATCGCACGAAATTGGTGCTGTTTTTAGCGTGCTATAGCAGAAATCGCGATAGCGGAACTTAATAACTAATGAGATTAATTCTAATTGGTTCCCTAACTTCTCATATGTACCATTTTTACCTCTTTTTTTTATATCAAAATTACTATGTTTCCACCCTCCAAAAATGCTGCAAAGTAAGGACATATCATTGTTAAAAACATAATAATAACATAACCGTAATAACACATACATTTCTGTGAACTACGAGAGGCTTGGGTGGGTTGGTGGAGGTTACGAGGCTGGGTTGGGAGAGTTACTGACCACCCCTTCGTCCTTCTATGTCATCAAGGAATTCTTCTGCTTCCTCTTTGGTTTCAAAGGGACCAAAGCCCTCGAATTCAGTTTCTTCATCATCGGAGTTGGAAACAGTGGAAGGTCATGCTTGAGGCGAAGTTGAAGGTCCTGGTTGTGGTTGAGTGTCGGTACATCGGCGCAAAAAAGCGGTAATCTGGCATTGCGGCAGATTGTTTACGTGTGCGTGATATTGGTCGTCATATCCTACCAGGGCTTTCGTAAGGAAGGAACACCTTGCCTCACTGTTAATTGTGCTGTCATGCTCAAGAAGGTGGCGCAGCTTTATACCCAGCTTGATAACTTCCTTGACCTTGGACATAGGTAGGCCAGCCCACCGGTCAGGACCCTCTTCTGCCTCCTCTTCATCCTCTTCTCTGTCCTCTTCTTCAGCTAATTCTTCTTCCTCGATGAGTTCAGCAGCAGTAGGAGGGGCTGGACGTATCATATCAATGATGTCGTCCTCTGTAGTGGCATCAAATCCAGTACCAGGAATTTCCCGAGCCTCTGCTACTGCAGCATCAACCTCCAACTGAACAGACTGTGGCTCGTCTGCCACATTCCCACGGTGGTCCTCTGGCAAATGTTCCAACAACTTTCGCCACCCATGATTGATAGTTCTCTGAGTGATACTGTCCCAGCACTCCACTACTAAATCCACTGCATTCTTAATGTTATAATTCTTCCAATAAAGCAAAACTTGTTTTTCATGCTCATTGTCCGCTCTCACTAGTTCTTCACTTGTTTCATTTTGAATCAGCGGTCGGCCACGATCGCTATAGCATGGATATTTGTGCACTATAGTAGTCAAGGGTGAGCTTTTTAGGTATGCGTGATAGCAGCTAATCGTTATAGCCAAACCCGCGATAGCAGAGGGAAGAGTGTATATATATATATATATATATATATATATATATATAGATATATATATATATATATATATATATTATATATATATATATATATATATATATATATGTATATAGATATAATATATATATAATATATATCTATATATATATATATATATATATATATATATACACAGGTACCTCTCGTTTTACGCCTGTTCATTTTACGTGTTTTCAAATTTATGCATGGTCAAAAGTCCTCCCCCAAAATATATAATTTAGGCACATTTCACTGTGCGATATCTCGTTGAGTGGCCAACTGATGTCTCACGTGAGTTCCTTTATGCAACCCAAACAACAACAGTTACACAATCACACGTGGGTACAATGTAAATAAATATAGATATGTATATATGTGTGTGTATATATATATATATATATATATATATATATATATACAGTCAGCCCTTGTTTTTACGGACCTCAATTAATCGGACTTTCAATTTTTTGGTCAATGTCTGTGGTCCGGAGGATTGTCTGATGCAGGCTGTGTTTGTCCGGAAAGTGACAACTTTGACCGGTGGGTAGCTCTCGTTGCAGACGACACAGGCGACGCTATTAACCCATAAACTGCGGCTATGGGATTAAGAGGGGCTCCCGTGGTGCGGCAGTATCAGGAAAAAACTGACTTTCTTTAAATGATATCTACATTATAGAGATGTGTCACAAATATTTCAATTCACAATTGAGGCGCCCTGTGCTGCAGCGAGGTAAGCGAGTCGGGTCAAAACTGAGTTTTCACGTGCATCGTATAGGCAATTCATGTTGTTACACGTGGTATATGTCCTTAAATGTCCTTAAGGGTTTTATTCCTAGAAGTATCCAGGAGATTTTTGCCATTTTTCCGCGCGACTGTAATCTCTGAGCTGGACTGAGGTAAGTGCCTGGGGGAAGGGTAAGGCCCAATCAGTGGCCGTTTCTGAGGTGCTGCGTCATCGCCCGCCAGCCAGTCACCGGCCAGCCCAGCTGCAGTATCCCATCTTCAACACTTACTCTGTTTTGCTCTACTTTTTGTGTGGATTTTAAGTCTTTTTGTATTGCATCATGGCTGACGGTGTAGGACATGAGAGACCAGAATTTGTTTCACCCTCTAGTTCCCAGAAATGACCCATAGACGAGCGGAAATGGAAGAAAACTGTGGCTAAAGAAAAAGCCTAACTTGGGTAAACAAAACACATCTGCCTTTACAGGGGAGGAGGTATCAGAGCATGCTGTGGGGCAGTAAAATGTTATAACTTAATATTAATAATATGACCATAAAGTCTAGCAAACAAGAAAACAGCGTTTGACTGTTCATAACAATGTATGCGACCCTCGCTGCACGTGCGCACATGCGCACATGCGCCGCCATGGTGCAGTGGCTAGCGCGTCTGGCTACGAATCCGTGGGCCCGAGTTCGATCCCGGACGAGGACGGCGCGGACCTCACCCAGGTTTTCATCCTTCACTGGTCGATAAATGGGTACCTAGGGCAACCTAGGGAAGGTAAACTGTGGAAACCCGGATTTCATGCTGGCCCCATGTCCCGGGGTAAGGGACTATTCCACCACAGGCTCAAAGGCCAAGGAGACGGAAGATGAGCGCCCGCAGCTATGCGCTGACTCAGCATAAGCCCCCCACTTTACCTTTACCTCGCTGCACGTACCTCACTCCCGCTCGGGATGTGCTTGGGGTGAGGGGCCGACGAGAGCGTGAAACTTGAAACGCTGATTTCTCAAGTTTTTATGAGTGGCGGTTACCTCACTTCAGCACAGGGCACCTCAATTCTGTAACTCAAAATGTACTGTAGCTGCCATATTTCTAAGCATTTATCACCACAAAAATGGATTTCTGGCAGTATCTGGGGCCATTGTGGAGAGCGGGGTGTGGCCAGGGAGGTGACAGTGGGAATACACACAGATGACTTGTTGCCATGACGACGACCATATGGCAGTTTTGTCAATGTCACATGTGAATACACACAACCATGTTCAGTCTGTGCATGTTTCTGTGTGTGTGTATGTGTATATTTACCTAGTTGTATTTACCTAGTTGTATTATACAGGGCTTGAGCAGGGCTCATATTGTCCTGTCTCCATATCTATATATATCCAACATTTCCTTAAATTTCTGCACACTTGCTGCTGTAACAATCTCTTCACTTAATCCATTCCAAACATCCACCGTTCTATGCGGAAAGCTGTACTTTTTAGTGTCTCTCAAACATTGTCTTTTTTTTATCCTCTTTGAATGCCCTCTCATCCTTCCACCATCATCTTCCTTTAGTACCAGCAACTCCTGTTTGTCAATCTTGTCAATGCGGTTCACTATTTTATACATCGTTATTAGATTTCCTCTTTCCCGTCTGGCTTGTAAGGTAGGCAGTTCCATTTCCTTCAACCTCTCCTCATGTGTAAAATCTTTCAGCCCTGGTACCATCTTTGTGGCTGCCCTCTGAATCCTTTCTATCTTCGTTACATCTTTCTTTTTATGTGGAGACCACACAACTGCTGCATACTCTAACCTGGGATGTATCATAATGGCTATAATTTTTTTCATCATATCTTTATCCATATAATGGAATGCAGCCCTGATATTCGTTAACATTCTGTGTGTCAAGCCACATATCCCATTTATATATCATTCTGCGGTCAGGGAATCCTGTACAGTCACTCCCAAGTCCTTCTCTTCCCTGCTCTTCATTATCACTTCCTCTCCCATTTTATACTCTCATATTGATCTGGTCTTACTCTTTCCCATTTCCATCACATGATACTTCTTTGCATTAAATTCTAGTTTCCATCTCTTGCTCACCTCATGTATCTTGTCAACATCTCTCTGTAGCTCCATACAGTCTGCTTGTCTCTTTATTACTCTTAACAATTTAGCATCATCAGCAAACAGATTTATATAACTGTTTAAGCCTTCTTGCATGTCATTTATGTATGTTACAGTAAAATCTTCAAAAAAGTAAATTTGTAAATTTCCTTGATTTTTCAGTAAATTTACAAAGTGACTGTTTCAATCAGTAAATTTACAAAATTAATAACCTAACCTAAGCTAACCTAGCCTAACCTAACCTAACCTAACCTAACCTTTTTTTTGTAAAATTTTGAAAAATTCCTGGCTCCTAAAATTAGTATATTTGTAAATTTCCTACAAATTTTAGTAGGAAATTTAGGAAATTTACAAATTTACTGTTTTGAAGATTTTACTGTAACATGTATATCTGGAACATAATGGATGCTAACACCGACCCTTGTGGTACTCCGCTTGTGACACCACTCCAGCTTGAATAGTTGTCTCTGATTACTGTCCTCATTTCTCTATCCTTTAGATAGTCTCCCATCCATTTTAGTAGTATCCCTTTCAGTCCTCCTATATGTTCCAATTTCCACAGTAGCCTTTTGTGTGAAACTTTATCAAATGCCCTTTTGATGTCCAAGTACACAGCATCCACCCACCCATCTCTATTATCAACTACATCTATTACTCTTGTCTAAAAACTGAGTAGATTTGTAACACATGACCTTCCTTTCCTGAAGCCATATTGGTTGTTTGTTACAATTTTATTTTCTTTCAGATATTTCACCCACTGCTCCTTTATTATTACTTCACATATCTTGCTCACAACACTAGTTAAAGATACTGGTCTATAGTTAAGTTGCTCAGTCTTCTTTTCTCCCTTGTATATTGGTATTATGTTAGCTCTTTTCCACTCTCTTGGTACTTTTCCTTCTTTCAATGAGCTGTTAATCACATTCCAAATTGGTTCCACCAATTGTTCTCTACATTCCTTTAAAGTCCAACTTGACACTCCATCGGGTCCCATCGTTTTTCTGGCATCCAGCTTCTCTAACAATTTATCAATTTCTTGCCTTTGCACCGAAACTTCCTGCATCCCCTTCTGCTGTACTTCACTGTATGGCTTTGTAAAGTCCATTTCTACACTGAACACCAACCTGAAACTCTCATTCATGAGCTCACTCATCTCTTCTGCTGTTTGATATACCCTTCCTTCCTTTGTTAACTTGTCAATGGTCTACTTGCATGTCATTTTGCCATTGATATATCTATAAAATAGCTTGGGTTGTTTTTCACATTTCTCCACTACATCCTTTTCAAACACCCTCTCCTCTTCTCTTCCTATTCTGATGTATTAATATCTTGGTTCCTTATACTGTTCTCTGTGAATTTCATTTCTTTGTTTCTTAAGTTTCTTCCAAGCCTTATCCCTTATCTTTTTAGCCTCTGCACATCTTGCATTATACCAAACTTGTTTGCTCTTCCTTACTTTATATAATGGTACATACCTCTGTATACCTTCATTGTATTTTATTAAGAATGCTTCATATTTCTTTTGTACTGTTACCTTCCATGAGTGCCTTCCAATTTATGCTCCCCCAAAATTTCCTTGATTCTGTAAAATTTCCCTTTGCATAATTAAACCTTCCATTTTTATGATCTTCCTTGTCTTTTGAAATCTCCCAATTTTTAAAATTGATTTCGAGCACCGCATGGTCACTCCTACCCATTGGACTCAAGTACTTTATGTTCGGTCGGGGCTCCGGCTTTTTTTTGAGAACACCAGGTGTAGTAAAGATGGTACCTCCTGTCCCCGGTATCTTGTAGGTTCCGCCATCCATTGTTCCAATGTGTTAACCATAGCTAATTGCAGCATTTCTTCGCTCCATGGCTCTGCGTTTCCATCTATTTCCATCTCCTATCTAACATTCTTGCAATTGAAATCTCCCATTAGAATTTTATTGTCCTTTCTTATCATACTGTCCAGGCACTCCAACACCTCTTTTTGCATTTCTTTGTGTTCCTCTAGTTTCCACGCGTTAGTCTTTGGTGGGACATATGTTAATATGATCCTCTGCCTCTTCCCCCAGTTCCTGATTATTATAATTATGACCTCCGCCATACCATCTCCATATTGCACTTCTTCCACATATATATCTTCTCTAACCATAATCATTATTCCTCCTCCTTCTTTTCCTTTTCTATCTCTCCTTCAATTGTTATAACCCTCTTCCTTAAAGCTCAGATGAATTTCCTCTTTCAATTTTGCTTCAGTCAGACACAGAACATCTGGTTTGCTTTCCTTTAGGTAATCTCTCACCTCTAGCACACTTGATAGTATCCCATCAATGTTTGTATACATAACTCTCAAAGCAGAGACTCTCCCTCCTCCTGTGCTTCCACTGTCCGCTGCTGTGTTTCTATTGTCTCCCGGATATACCATTTCTTCCATATTCATGTCTCTCTTTATCCAAATATTCTTGTATTTTGTATTTTCAGCCAGCTTCCCAGTTCTCGCTAGGATTTCCTCTACCATTGTTTGAGATCTCAGTTTCACTTTCAGTGGTCTTTTTCCTCCTTCATTGTATCTTTCAATCCTGTGTACTTCTTCCACCTCTTTTTCCAGTCCCTGCTCCCTATCTTGGACTATTTCAATAATTTCCTTTGCCAATTCCTTCTCTTCCCTCTCTCACAAATTTTACAGGGTTCTTCTTTTCTTGCAGCCCAAAAATGACCATGCATCTTTTTTTATCCACTGCGTCCCTTACCAACTCATCCTTTTCCTGGATCACTTGAATCACTGTTGAATTTGTATTTTCTTGAACTTGCCTTCTTATCACCTCCGCAAAGCTAACCTTTTATTCCTTATGCTGCTTTTTCCAGGCATCTTTGATTTCCTCTAGCTTAGTTTCAGAAACAGATGCTCCTTCACTTTCTACATTACTTTGAAATTTTTCTTCCAATCCTTGTAATGCCTGTTCATAACTACCCCACTTTGTCTTAAGCCTTTCATTTTCTTCTTTTAATACTTCCATTTCCCTTTTCGTTTCTTTGTTCATCTGTAGGTCTCTTTCACATTCCATGAACTTATTTCTCAAATCTTTATTTTCCTCTACCAATTCATCTTGCTTTAACAATATACCCGTGATCAACTCCCTCATGTTTCTCATTTCCCGCTCGACACTGATTAATCTCCTCATTGTTCCCTTTTCTTCTCTAAAGCCAGAGAAATCTCTGCCATCATTTTCCAGCAGCCTTCTCAAACCCATTGGAGTCTCTATCACGCTAACCCCGACTCCTATAGGTTTGTTTACGTTTGGGGGAGAGTTCCTATCATGGCCGCTAGAGGGCCCAGCCTGATTCGATCTTTCATCCATTTCTTTGTTAACTCTCCCTTATATTTTCACTATATGGAGACAGGACACACTTAAGCCCCCCTCTCACCCATGTATATACGTTACTAGGTCTGGTGTCCTCTTATTATCCTTCACTACACTGTTTGGGAGCACTCTCCAGCAGACGTTTGCACCCGTCGCCAGCCAGTGTGTCTGTGTGTGTGTGTGTGTTAATCTATAACACACTCTCTCTCTCTCTCTCTCTCTCTCTCTCTCTCTCTCTCTCTCTCTCTCTCTCTCTCTCTCTCTCTCTCTCTCTCTCTCTCTCTCTGTTTTAAATAAATAAGTAAAACAAAAATACTCTCTTCTGCTTGGTTCACAATAAATAAAGTACCGAAATATTAGTTCCGTGTAAGTCACAATACGTAATATACACACCATACTATACAGCTTTGTGTGTGTGTGTGTGATGCGCAGTGCGGGCCAGCTACCCTTGGCTCTTCACGTCTGAAAGCATTTAGTGAAGGAGCACTTGTTCCCATAATCTTGTTTGCTTCATTCTTTTTATACAAAAACAACTTCTATACTACTAAATTGCACCCTCCTTTTACCATACATGAGACTCAAACTCTAATATCATGAGAGGAGTGCAATTTTGACTATAAAAAATAAAAAATATAGTAGTTCCATTGTTTCCCTTTATTAGTATAATATGAATAACCAAATTCATATTAGGAGGATAAAAATTACTAAAAGAAAGGTTATTAAAATACAAAAAATGATAATTTCAAAGAAATATGTATCAAAGAAACTTTATGGTGCCTGTTTAAAAAGTGCGCTTCCAGAAGGCGTACAGCAGTTTACCACTAAGCCACCCAGAAGGCTTACAGCAGTTTTGGGATTGATATTATACTGTACCCTATTGCAGGTATAACCACATTTTACTCTCATGTATACTATATATGCATATTGTACCGTATTGTAGCCTATGAGTATGTGTGCGAGACAATATAGGCTGTTTACTGTACAGTACAGAACTGTATTGTACTCAATTTTCAATGTCCGAACTTTTTTACTTTCCGGACATGGCCTTTCTAGTTTCCTTATATCCTTTTTGCATTTGGTGACCACACCACTGCTGCATATTCCAACTTTGGACATATCATGCTGGTTAGAATTCTTTTTATCATATCCTTATCCATGTAGTGGAAAGCCACCCTAATATTGGTTAACATTCTACATGTTGATCCAAATAGTTGATTTATGTGCTGTTCTGGGCTCAGTGTATCCTGTTTCACCACCCCTAGGTCTTTTTCTTCTTTTGTCTTAGGTATTTCCTCCTGTCCCATCTTGTAGCTCCATTTTGGCCTTCTTTTGCTCTTGCCTAGTTCCATCACGTGACATTTCTTTGCTTTAAAATCCAGTTTCGACCTCTTACTCCATTCATCGTTCTTATCTATGTCACCCTGAAGCTCCAGACAGTCATCAGTGTTTTTAATAACGCTCATTAATTTCATGTCATCCGCAAATGGATTCATATAGCTGGTCACGCCACACTGCATATCATTTACATATACCTGGAACATTATGGGTGCTAGGACTGACCCCTGTGGTACTACACTTGTTACTTTCCTCCAACTTGTAGTTGCTTCCTTGATCACTGTTCTCATTTCTCTATCTTTCAGAAAATCCTGCATCCATTTTAGTAGCTTCCCTCGCAGTCCATCTATGTGCTTCAGTTTCCATAATAGTCTCTTGTGTGGAACTGTATTGAATGCTTTTTTGATATCTAGGTAGGCAGCATCTACCCACCCATCTCTGTTTTTTATTCCTTCAATTACTCTTATATAGAAACTTATTAGGTTTGTGACACATGATTTTCCTTGTCTGAACCCAAATTACCAATTAGATATAACTTTATTGGCTTCCAAATATTTCACCCATTTCTCCTTAATTAATATCTTACATATTTTGCTGACAACACTTGTTAGTGAAACAGGTCTATAATTTAGCGGATAAGTCTTTTTTCCTCCTTTATAAATGGGCACTATGTAGGCCCTCTTCGACTCCTGTAGCAACCTCCCCTCCTCTATTGAGCTGGTGATCACTTCCCAAATTGGCTGTATTAATTGATCTTTACATTCCTTTAGTGTCCAACCTCCATCTGGTCCCATTGCTTTTCTTACATCCAGATTTCCCAACAATCTGCCAACATCTTGCTTTTGTACCACAACCTCCTTGAATCCCTCCTGTGCCTCAGTCATGTTTGGTTCTATAAATGCCCCCTCTACTGTGAATACAGATTTGAAGCTCTCATTCATAATTTCACTAGGCTTTTCTGCTGTTTGGTATGTTTTTCTTCCCTTTACTATCTTATCTATGGTTTCTTTACACTTCATCTCTCCATTTACATAGAAAAGTTTGGGTTCATTTCCATACTTCTCTACTACATTCTTTTCAAAAGCTATTTCTTCCTCTCTTCTTATCCTGACATACTCATTCCTTGCTTCATTGTATCTCTCCCTATTGCTTTCATTCCTCTGCTTCTTCAGTTTCCTCCAAGTTCTGTCTTTTCCTCTCTTCTAGTCTAGCATTATACCATGTGTGTTTGCTATTCCTTATTTTGTATTTTGGTACATATCTTTCCACACCTTCATGATATTTCCTGAGGAATATGTCATATTTCTCCTGTGCTGTTTTGCCATTCATCATTTCTCTCCAATCTATCCTTCCCCAAAATTTCCTCAAGTGTTCTTAGTTAGCCCTTGCATTTTTGTGATCCTCATCTCTTTTTACCAGTACCCATTATTGTAATTCCACTTTGATCAAGACATGATCACTTTTTCCCACTTGGCTTTGGTACTTAATGATTGGTTGGAGTTCAGGGTTTTTTTGTGAACACCAGGTCTAGCATTGATGGTTCATCCTCTCCTCTGAGCCTAGTGAACTGTGTTCTCCATGACTAATTGCAACATTTCTTCACTCCGTGATCCTGCTTTTCCACTCTCTTCCATTTCTTTTCAGTTCACACCTTTGCTGTTAAAGTCTCCCACTAGCAGTACCTTTCTGTCCTTCGTCATCATGTCACCCACACTTTTTAACACCTTCTTCTGCATTACTTTATATTCTTTCAATTTCCACGTATTTGTTCTTGGTGGCACATAGGTTACTACAATTTTCCTCCTATCTCTTTCATTAGTTTGAATTGTTACCCTGATGACCTCTGCCATGCCATCCCCATATTGCACTCCCTCCACAATTATGTCTTTTTTCACCATTATTAGTACTGCTGCTCCTCCTTTGCCTTTTCTATCTCTCCTCTAAAATTTAAATCCCTTTTGCTGGAAACTTATGTAGATTTCTTTCTTTGATTTTGTTTCCGCCATGCAGAATATATCTGGTTTTTGACTACTTAAATAATCCTTTATTTCTAATATACTGCTAAGTAAACCATCCACATTTGTATATGCTACTTTTAATTTGTTGCTCTTTCTGTTACTTGTACCTCCTACTGCCGCTGTTGTGGTTCCCCTACTCCCTCTTCCTTCTCCCGGGTAAACCACTTCCTCAGCCTCATGTCTAACACCTTCCAGTAAAAAGTCGTCTTCTTGGTATCTG
Organism: Callinectes sapidus; assembly: GCA_020233015.1. Classification (NCBI taxonomy): domain Eukaryota; kingdom Metazoa; phylum Arthropoda; class Malacostraca; order Decapoda; family Portunidae; genus Callinectes; species Callinectes sapidus. The sequence goes on from CM035184.1 coordinate 11,508,962, forward strand.
TCCTCATTAAGTTTTTTTCCTTAGCTTCTTTTCTTAGTTCTTTTTCCTACTGTCTTTCTTCCATATTCATGTCTCTCTTTATTCATATCTCCTTATATCCTTCAGTTTGTGCCACAATATTAGCTCTCGCTGTAATTTCTTTCACTGCCACTTTGTTACCTCATCCTCACCTTGAGTGGTTTTGTATCTCTTTCCCTATATTTCCCAATTCAATGCATTTCCTTATTAACCTCCTGTTCTAAATTTTGTGTGTTATCCTGAACCTGTTGTATAACCTTTTTTACTAATTCTCTCTCCTCTCTTTTTCTCCCGTACTTGGGATTTTTCTTTTCCTGTAGTCCATAGATTACCATACATTTCTTTCTGTCTACCATGTCTCTCACTAAGTTTTCCTTTTCTTTGATAATCTGTATAACAGTGTCTTTTGTTTTGTCCTGTATTTGTTTTTTACTATCTTGGCAAAATTCATCTTTTCTTCCTCCCTTTCCTTCTTCCATTCATTCTTCAGTTCTGTTCTGTCATCTGTGAGTCACTAAACACTTGATAAATTTTTTCTGCATTGTCCTTCACTTTTCAATTATGGTCTGCAAGCTGGGCTTCGTAGCTAATACATTTTCCCTTGGGGAACTAATTTTCTTCCTTCATGCTTATTAATTCTTTCTGCACCTCCTTATTTGTTTCTATTATGCTTTCGTACTCTCAAAACATGTCTTTCATTTCCTTATTTTCTTTCTCGATTCGCTCATGTTTTATCATCAGGCTCTCCAACAGTTTTCATAAATCCGATTTCCCTCTCTGCACTCACTAGCC